>WUQG02044779.1:0-10524 GCA_011317285.2 Androctonus mauritanicus
AAAATTTATTTTGCTCATGAAGAAATTCTGAGAATATTGTTTGTAAAAATAACGCTATAGAGATGTTTATAAAAAATAATAATAATTTATATTTACACATCTTATAAAAAAAATCATGTTTATAGAATACCGTTATAAATTTTTATCAATCGGAATTTTTCGTTAAGAATACGTTCTGTTAATCATATTTCTAAGTTTTAAATATTAATTCACAGTTTAAAAAGATTCCATGAATAGAGAGAATAGAGAGATTCCCATGAATAGATAGAGAGGTTCCCATAGAACAGAGAGGAAGCAGAGAGGTTCCAATAGAACGGAGAGGAAGCAGAGAGGTTCCCACAGAACGGAGAGGAAGCAGAGAAGTTTCCACAGAACATAGAGGAAGCAAGAGGTTCCCATAGAACACAGAGGGGAGAGAGAGAGAGAGATTCCCATAGAACAGAGAGGAGAGAGCGAGAGAGAGAAGTTCCCATAGAATAGAGAGGAGAGAGAGAGAGGTTCCCATAGAACAGAGAGGAGAGAGAGAGAGGTTCCCATAGAACAGAGAGGAGAGACAGAGAGGTTCCCATAGAACAGAGAGGAGACAGAGAGGTTCCCATAGAACAGAGAGGAGACAGGTTCCCATAGAACAGAGAGGATTTCATGACTAGAGGGGAGGATACTGTTGAGGTTCTTGATCCATGACTAGAATAGAATATTTTAATTTTATGAATTTTTTTTCAATACATTTATATTTTTTTTCCAGTTAATCTATTAGTAACATAAAACAAACAGGGACCTAATTTTTTTTGCTTCGTGCAAAAATATATCCATCATCGGTTAGTTTTTAAATGAAAAATACATTTCTCTCTTCCAAAATATATAAAAGAATATTTTGGCCCTGTTATATTCTTTGAATACTAACTTTTTTTTTAATCCTGAATTTTCGCTTGTGTGGAATTCGAAAATTTAGCAAGTAAAAACAAAATGGAAAAGTTGGTTTTAAATCGTGCGATTTTTTTTTTTTTTTTTTTTTGACTGATTCGGTACCTTTCAAATCCTCTTTTCAAGTTTTTCTTGTTATGTATTCTCCACTATGTTTACTGAAAAATTCGCCTTTGAGAAATATTACTCCATTTGTACATCATTTTATTATCGCTATAGAAAAATCACTCGAACGAAAATAATTATCCATTCCCGCAGGAATATGTCTATCCTTTGATTCCTTTTTTTTTACGTATTGGAATAAATCTGAATACAGAAGTCGTTCGAAAATCTTTTCACCAACTGAATTGCCAACTGAAAAAATCGAATTTTCCTCAATTACTCGTTCCATTTTTGCTATTAGATAGACTCGAATTTATAAATAAGTTCGACAGTTTGCACCCATTATTCGAAGAAAAACGCGATTTTACATCGCATCGCACCATCAGAGAATCTAGCGATTGCGGTAGTTTAAGGAAATTGTTTGAATTTTAGACTTTTCCACACTATAAACGTGTTATTTCCAATAGAAACACATTGCTAACGTCCATTACTGTTAGGATCGAAGTGGAAGTGCGACTTCTGTGGTAGTCATCGATCGAAAATGGCATGCATGGGAGTCGCTAAAAATAAATAAAACTAACTCTTGTAAAACTGTAACCAAAACTGGCGTGCATTGAGAGATAACAGTAATTTATGTTCGATCTTTTTTATTAATAATTGGTTTAATACAGATTGATACGTATAATATATCATGCTTCAATGCTAATTAATGAAATCAGCAAACCCCCCCCTCTCTCTCTCTCTCTCTCTCTCCAGTCGATACCTCTTTCGTTCAGAAATGTTAACAGAATCTAAATTTGTTTGTTAGTAGTTTCGTTTATCTAGTACTGTACCATATATGAATAATAATATCTATCTAGAAATTTGATCTATAGCAGAATGTTTTGATACGATAAAGCATCGATATGTTCGGTTCGAATTTGTGTTTAAAACTGTCGTCGTTTGTTTATTTTTAATTAAAAATATTCACAATATTCTAACAAAAATTTAAAAGTGTCTAGACTAGAGATTTTTCTATTGATGAACTAATATTAAATCGATTTTTGAAGATAACTCGAACTTATTTGGAAAGGAGGAACGATTTTACGTGAAGTAATCAGACGTCCCGGATTACCCGGAGGCAGTCAGTTTTTGAGTTTTTATCCCGGTTTTGAATAAAATGTCCCGGATTCTCCATTTTTTTTTTTTTTATTTATAAGTAAATAGTTAATCTTTTTTTTTTTAATTTTTTAATGTGAACTAGATTTAATTTTTAAAACATTTAACTTTTGGAAGAATTCTCCTCAACTTTTACTAAACATGGTCACTCTAATATAACCAATGTGGATGAATCAATCTGAAGAAAAAGTAAATAGTAAAATATATTGTTTGTTTCTCTCTTCCTTCTTTCTCTTTTTTAATTATAATTTACTTTTTTTCATTGTTTGATGTTTGTCCAACCCCACACTCTATACTCCCCTATATCTAGAGCAGTGGTTCCCAAAACCTTTTTCTGGCCATGCCCCACCTAGACATCTCTAAAATCCTGATGCCCCCTGTGACATGTAATTTTTATTATTCAAAAAATGAAATCCTATTCGCATGGAGAAAGTCTAAAAGGCCATTAACTTGGTCTAAATAAGCTTCCAAAGAACGTGGCATCCATGAAAGAGAGAAAAAGAACGAAAGGACAGTTTAAGTACTAAGGAAGAAATCACTAAGAAATTGTTAAAAAATAATAATGATGATATGAAGTGATATGAAAAAATAGCAAATAAAGTTTCAAAATTGCCGTGTACGTTCTGATTTTAATTTTAAAAATGAATATGTTACAATATATATTTATATACTGTATATGAGGTCCCTATAACCATAAATGCAAAAAATTCATTGTTAATAACTCATTCTCGAATTGTCCCCCTTAAAAACCAAATTGCCCCTCTGTGGGGCGTGCGCCCCACGTTGGGAACCACTGATCTAGAGCAGAGGTGGCCAACAAGTCGATCGCCAAGCCAATTTTGGTCGATCGCTCGCAATGTCTTAACTTAGAAACTGATTAGACTACATGATAACTAGAGCACTAATTTAGGACCCTAGTTAGAGCGGCAGTAAGGGCATTCTGTGTACACCGCACTAGACCGGGACACACCTCCCTCTCCCCACTTAGACTACAAGTCGACACTATGACAACAAGTCGATCCCGACACATTTTTAAGATAAAAAGTCGATCTTATGTACACAAAAGTTGGCCACCCCCTGATCTAGAGCGTACCAGATTGAAGTTCAGAAAATCTGGTAACTTTAAAGTCATACCTTACACGTGATAGAGCAACGTTTCTCCGGCTCCTCTCTCTCTAAAACGCGAATTTCTCGAAAAATTTAGCACAAAACAATGGCGCAAAAATTTTCACCAAATAATGGATTCTCCACCCCAACATTTCGTGAATATTTCGTTCGCTTTTCGAAGTGGGGGCGGGCATGACGGTCCCTATTTTAATCAGTAAAATAATCGTTAGACTGAATTATAGACGTATACTGATCTAATATCTTCTGCACGGGATTATTTATATTCTTAACCATTCCTTGGAATAAATAAATTTCTTCATATTAAAAGTCGTAAATTTTTTTTGATAACTGACGCTACTACTTGCACCGTGCAAACTACAGTCATTTTAGATTTTATTGCATCTGATTATTTGATAGGAAGGAAATAAATTGTGAAATACAAGAAACGAGTATTGAAATTTGTTTCGTTGAGTAGCGTATTACGTTTGAATCAACATTAATATTCTGCTGAATACTTCCGTATCAAATAGAATATTAAAGCTTTAGAAATTTCGACAGCATCATCATCCCTCCTGCGATCTCTAGACGACTTAATCCTATAGATTATTTTTTAATAGTATCTCTAGCAGAGAGAGAGAGAAAGAATAAAGCATGCGAGTCAAGAATTTAAATGCAAATTCCTAAACCTTTTATACCAGCCATTATCTTTTTTTTAGGTAGGAAGGAGCCGCGATGACTTCATCTTAATTTATTTTAAATATGCATAAAAATTCGTTCGAAACAATTCAAAAAAAATTGAAAAAGAGAATGTTTAAAAAGTTTAATCGTTAAAAACATCGAAAATTTGACGAAGATTAGCGTACGCCAACGGTTCTCAACTTTCTCATAAATGCGTACCACCAAACTGAAAATTCAAAAATTTCGATACCACCAACAAAAATATGCGTAGTATGCGAATAAGAAGTCAAGATTATACACGTACTACTAGTCATGTCTGGAGTACCACAAGTTTAGAACCGCTGCATACACTTATAATTTATCCAGTAAGTGGTAACATGAACTTTGAGTGCGGAATAATTAATCATTAATTACGTGAAATTTTCGCTATTTTCTTAAAATAAATCTTCCGAATGTATGAAACCTCATTTTTTGGCAAATTGTGTATTTGGTAGGATTGCGTAGATTGCAAAGCCCGGAAAAAATAGTATCAATCGATAAGAGGTCGAGGTATGCAAAATATCCTTAATGAACTAGGGATCAAAGGTTAACGAGATATAGAGGATGAAAGTTTTACAGTGCATATGGTTTGATACTGTGCTTCGCTTCGCTATAGTGTGGAGCGCGACGCGTGTATATCTCGTTAACCTCTGATCTTTGACCCCTAATTCATTAGAGATATTTTGCGTATCTCGATCCCCCTATCGATCGATACCATGCTTTTCTGGGCTTTGCAATGTATGCAATCTATTTTCTAGCGCAAAAAATATCATTTTTTTAATACAATTTATTGATTTTTAATGAACTTTTAAGTATTATGATACGCCTTATCAAAGTTACATAAATAGAGTATCATATTTCTTTCAGTCAGTAAATCTTTTTCATAGTCAAAACAATCGCGTCTACAGTTTTATTTATAAACAGAGACTATAGGTGATCTTATTGTCCGGGGTGGTTTGAGGTCATTTGAAGGTGGTACGCGAGCGAGAGAAGCGAACAGGAGCAATAAAATCTGATTGCGGGAGCGTGAAATATAATTCTTCAACTCCGAAAGAGTTTAAATCGCATATTATATAAAATTTTACTTTATATTCTGATTTTTTTATATTCTCTGATACGTTCACTTGTTTCTGTTCTAGCATTTTCCGTCCGATGAAAGATATTTATTTTTTTATGAAATTTTTTTTAATCGAATATATGATATGCAAATTATGACCGTAAAAATAGAATCAAAAATTCTCTGTGTCTTAACAGTTAACGATGATAAAGACATTTGTTGTTTTTCTTAAAGAGAAAGGTTGAAAGTTTAATAATCAATATATATTGCGATGCTGGGGTCAGAATTTGTGACGTGCGCGTACGTCATTTCAGGCTATAGCATAATACCAAGGATGTTTTTTTTTTATTATTTGCATAATACTCATTTCTTCAAGTGTTGTTTATTATTTTATTTTCTAATATTTATTTCGTAATTGTATTATTATTTATTAAGCCGTTTCAATCTGATTTTTTGAAAAATTATTTCAAAATTTTTTTAATATATATATAAAATTACAAGACAGCTGCGCGCCGAAACAGCTTTATCGTTATATTTAAAACTTAATAAACGACTTAAATAAAAATATAAAATTAGATGAAGAATTTATTGAATTATTTCTAAGAATGAAGAAATTTCATCAACAGTTTTCCTTTGCAAATATGATTAAAAAAATTTATTTTTGCACGCGGCAAAGCGACGCGAAACTGGCGACTATAGCGCCGCGAAACCATAAACTATTTTTAGAAACGATTAAATTTTAAATTAACAAAAAAAAAAGTTTTTTTAGCAAGGAAGCCCTCATGAAGCAGTCCGGGTGGTAGATACGATTCTGTGCAGAAAGTGGGTGGTAAGCGTGTATCAAAATACTGTTACAAACTAAACAAATTTAATAAATTTTTCCTACATTTAAGGAAAAGTTTCACAATTTGCCAATATGCCTTTGAGGGGGCCCCAAGGAGACTTTCGCCTCGGGCCTCGATAGCTATAGGTCCATCACTGAAGATCCCCACTCAATTTTTTCCCTCTGCTCTTTTTGATGCATTGCAAACTTTTTTATGAGGTCATCAGGAAGGACCAAGCAATTTATGAAAATTCTTATTTTTCCAGATTTTTTTTAATTAATTTTTTTTTCATGCGGGAGAAGAATTTCGCGCTTTCCCACTGCCGGTTAATAATTTTTCAAAATTATCAGTTTGATGGCGGATTAAATTTTTTTATTATTTTCGATCTAAAAATTTCGACTTTTTCAATCGTCACGATGTATAGAGACAAAGTAAAAATAGTGAACTGGCTCACTCACTTAAAAAGTAGAAAATCGATATTTCTAACGTATCCTGTTTTGTTTAAAGACAGAGAAGTTGACGATCGTTTCATAAAATTAAAATAGTCAATAAAAATAACCGAAACGTGCTTTAGAAGCATCGAAGAGAGCGAGAATCTCTCGTATAAACGCAATAGTAGGAATTAGTGCCTTGTTTGATAATTAAAGGTCCTTCGGGTGGCTGTCGAGAAATCACTCGACGACTTGTCACATGTTCTGTAACAACACGTCGGAAATTACTCCATCGATTGTAATTTATAATTGACGTAATTAAAGGAAGAAGCGCACCAGAAGACCGTCTTAAGACGTTCTTTCTACGGATTTTGGTTTTAAAATCCAGATAAAAAATGAATTTCTGAACAAACCTATAAATTAACACCATTCGAATAAATTTAAGTAACTTGTGCATTTTATTATTATTATGTTGGAGTGCATCAATGTCAGCACGGAATAATTTCGGAGCAAAGTGCTATGTCGGACAAGAGTCGAGACATAGCTACTTGAGATGCTTAGTTGTCTGTTAACTGTCTGTGTCAATGCTGAGAAACTTTCTTAGTATGTTGCATGTATTGAGTAGTGATGCCTTTTGTAGTGTTATGTCTTGGGATATAGATCTAGTGTTTTGAGACTTTTGTGTAAAGTTAATCGTGTTGAGGATAGAATGATGGGTACTGTGAATAACTGTTGCATTACCCAAAGATGCTTAATTTCTTGTGAAATTGTGTATTTGCTAATTTTTTGTGTGAACGCATCCTGGATGCTGTGTGTTGGGTACTGCGATGTCCATAAGGTAACTAACTTTGTTTTGCTTGTTTATGAGTGATGTCTGGTCTGTTGTGATGTACGGTTTTTGTCTGTTAAGATTATTCTGTCATAGTAAATCTTGTGTGTCAAGTTTTCTAAGATTGTGTCTGGTATGTATTTGTAATATCATGTAAGTGTGTTTATTAATTTGTGTTTGGTTGGAAGTTTTTGGTGTATTATGTTTGCTATTTGGTTGTGTCTGTGCAGGAAGTCAGTTTCTGCAAGCACCTTGCAACTTGATGTACTGTGTTGAATCATTTCAGGTGATTATTATTATTATTATTATTAATTATATCACTATTCTTATAGCAAAGTGAAATTTGTAATTTTATTGTTGAAAAGTTTTGTTATTAAAAACTTTTCAACAATATAATTACAAATTTCTATAAGAATAGTGATAATGTTTTTAACCTGTTGCATGCTAAGAGTTAAAAAATGATCATCATATCTTGCTTAATTTTTATTAATATCTTTTGAAATTTTTACAATTTAAGTTTTTTGTTCTGTTCTAATAGTGCAAGTACTTTTTCAAATTTTATCTTTTTCAGAAGTTTTTGTTTCATATATGAGATTGCTGAAAATGCAATGTTTTATATGAAGATTTATTCAGCTGCTATCCGAAAATAACAAAATAATTGTTATTTTTGGATAACAGTTGGTTCTCTGAATAAAACAACCTATAAATGAAGAAAATCAAACCATATTTTCAAAAAATAAAAAAATATTTATTGTTAAGAATAAAAAATCAATTATTATGCAATTCTGATTAAAAAAATTAAGATATGACATATAATTAGTTGGAAATTTACACAAATTTATTGAAATATTGTCATTATTATTATTATTATTATTCTTATTATTAATTTATATTTATTGATTATGCTTTTTTTCTTCTTAACAGTAATTTTTATTTTAATATTTTCAAATTTATATATAAAAAAAAACATATACAAAATCGTCTCCTCTCATACATAGTTATAATATTTTTTTTACTTTGCTCTAATTGGACCCCTGATGGCTTACTCTCACATTATTCTCAATACATACTTCCAGAGTACAGTAGGTTTGGCAGAAAAACTGAGAAAAGAATGGCTGCAATAAAATGATGAGTATCATATCATATCTCTTTTATAAGGTGATCTTTGTTTATATTAGTATTACACTTTGTTTTTTGACAAAAATACAGCAAAAATAAAAAAAAAAAATCAATTATTAATAAAAAATTTTGCCTATTTAATAAAATTAAGCATTGGTAATTTTGGTATTATCTGTAATATATTTTTTTTAATTTTAAGATTTTATAGTTTAACATAAAAAATTAATTTTTGCAAAAAATTTCAGTAATTCATTTTATTTCAAACATATAATCCAACAACATGAACTCTGTAATCTAAAATAATAGAGAAAGAGGAGGAGAAAAAAAACTAGATTTTCCAAAAATTATTTAATAATATAAATTTTTATAAAAATCTTTTACAATAAGAAATTTTCACTAGAAAACATTAAGTAACTATGATCAGAAATTCATTTTGCTGCTTTTCCAAAAATTTTATCACAAATGCAATAAACAATTAAAATTGGCTAAACTGCAGTTGTGAAATTCTATTTGTTCTTGCCATATACATGCATATGCTGGCAATAGCATGCAACAAGTTAAACAAACAAAATGCTTTGGCTGAATTATAAGCTTTTTTTAGAATGGATCAGCAACCCTTATAAAAATAATTTAACCCACTGAGGTCCACTGATGTGCAGAGATGACAAAGAAGTAGAACAAAAACAAATAAAAATATTAAAAAAATTTATCATGATTTACTCAATGTAGCTATTGCAGATTAGTATTTTTGTGTTTATTGATTAAAAATACAATGATGGTTCCTAAATTCTTTGATAGCCAAAATCTTTTTAAACAATATTTCAAAGTTAGATAATTTGAATAGATTGTATTAGTAGAATTTCGATTATTTTTCATTGGATCTTATTGATTCTGCATTCTCTTCTGTTATGTTAATCTTATTTTGATTTTGGGACAAGATAATTTTATTTTTGAAATTTTAAGTGGGATATTTGTAAAATTTTAAGTATGGTGTGTTTGAAACAATCAAAGTAAAAGACATACTAGTAACAGTTAGAAGCGATAAGTGGCACTGGATAGGCCATATAGCTAGATACACTGATAATTGATGGACAAAGAGAATTACAGAGATTTTTTTCCCTTGGCTTGGTTGCCAAGGCAAGGGAAAAAAATATCCTGGTTAGGGAATACAGGTATCCCCTCCTATAATATGGTTTTACTCTAACACAATCTGAAAATTATGGAAACCCAAATAAAACATAATATTTCTATAACACTGTTTTTACTTAACACATTAAAAAATTATGTTCACTCTCCTATAACACAAAACATTTTCATTAATTCTTGTAAATTCACACAAAAAATATTAATCAATGAAAAATACTTCGCTAAAATTAATCATAAATGCAATTTCATTAGTTTGCTGTGAGAGGACATATGCAGTCTATTTTTGATCTGATTTTCGATTGAGTTAATTATCTGCTATTGAGTATTTTGTGTTCCAAATGTTCAGTTCTTGAATAAAAAGTAAATTTTTATTCTTCAATAGAGGAATGTGAAATAGAAAAAACTTTCATTTATAAACTTGGGTAAATAAAAAAGTTATTGTTTTTATTTACCCAAGTTAAATTAAGTTAAATAGTTGGGTAAATAATAAAGTTATTGTTTTTGGATATGTGTTAAGGAATGATTGTTTTGTAACATGTTAGATTATAGATTTTGTAAAAAGAGCAGAAGATACACAAACTTTAAATGCAAAACAAAGTTCAGAAAGTGAAGTTATTATTATTAAAAAGAAAAAAACATTCTCATTTTTAATGAACAAAGGTAAGGAAGATATAATAAATGAATGTTATATACACTGAATACTTTTTCTTTCCTTTTGTTTTACGAATATTGTTTTTGGGCTTGCACACACATTTTTTTCTGTCTATGTTTCATGTTGTTAATATTCTTAATAAAAATTAGTTTCTTATATGGAATTAAAGAAAGTTGTTTGTTTTTAATTGATATTGGAACATAACCCTCCTTTCTGTATTGCCTCTAGGTCTCATATAACATGGTGTTTTTAGCAACCTATTTACAGTGTTATATGAGGGATATCTGTACAAATGACGGAGAGATGATATAAGAAAAGTAGTTGATTTTCAGTGGATTCAGATTATACAAGACAGATATATCTGGAAGCAAAAGAAGAAGTCATATATGAGGGGGTACCCAAAAATAACCAGAAACCATAGTTCATGTTGCATTTTGTAGTTATGGATTGTGTTGCTA
>WUQG02044789.1:0-10523 GCA_011317285.2 Androctonus mauritanicus
ATGAGCAATTATAAAACAAGTAGGAGGTTTGTCAACAGGTGGTGCTACACTAACGCTCGCTACTTTGGCATCGGTGCTGGATCTCTTAGGTAGAGGGCCCGAAACTTTTTAAAATTTTTTGAAGTTTTAAGTAGTTTATCATCCATGTGAGGTTTTGTACTGGAAGGTAGAAAATGTCGATGTGGGCATGGCCCACCTATACCCCCCTACATAAGGTCCCGGAAGTTTCCTCCATCAGCCAAGAATTGACCAAGCTCTGGACAGGCACTGTTCAAGGCTTCTCTTCCTCCGCCATTCATCTTCTCGGCAAGGTAACTTACACCTTAAGATTAGGGGCCCTTTAGTCGCCTCTTATGACACGCGGGCCAAACGTTGGGTGAATTCTGGCCCCCACCCACAGGGGCTATATTTATTAGAAAATAGTAAAAGACCTGACTCAGGCCTGGCTCAAATCTGGAGTTCTACCTAACTCCAGATTTGCAGAGTTGTATTAACCGTTAGGTTTAATTAGAAGTATTATTATTGTTATTATTGATATTCGATAGAATTAGCAACTTTGCAAGTAGAAATGTCACTTCAAATGGAATTACTGAACTTCAGGCAGATGACATTCTGAAAAGTCAGTTTTGTGAAGTACCTCTGCAAGATTTTTACGTGAGACATGTTTCCAAAGATAAATATCCAATCCAATTTATTAATTTTGTGTGTGTGTAAAATGATGTCCCTCTTTGGCAGTACTTATTGCTGTGAGCAATTTTATTCAAAAATGAATTTCACGAAATCAAAAAACAGATCAAGTATTATTGATACAATTTGGAAAGCTCCTTATACATAGCAACATCATCACTTTCACTAAATATTGAATGTCTTGCAAAAGAAAGGCAATCCCATGTTTCTCATTAGTTACAGTTGCAACACTATATTATTTTATTATATGTAATACCAATGCTATGTATACTTACATATCTGTATCTTCTCTTTTTTTAATAAATACTATCATCATCAATTATTTTTCTTTTGGCCCGTGGCCCACCATAAATTTTTCTATACAGCTCCTACAAAAAAAAAAGGTTGCCCATCCCTGCTCGAAATGGTGGGATAGGGTTGGACTATCTGTCAATCCAGCTAAGACTGTTGCTATACTTTTTACATGAAGAAGACAATTGGTGGGACTTAATTGAACCATCATTCTTTGGCAAAAGGTTGCAGTTTTCCATCCAGGTCAAATACTTTGAATGTAATGTTAGATTGATTTGGAAGCCTAATGTGAGGTTTATTGTTGAAAAGGCCTGTAAAGCCTTATGGGCTTGTAGGGGCATTTGGGTAAGACTTGGTTGGAACTTAAACCTGGGATGTTATATTGGATATATACCATGATTGTGAGACCCATTATTACCTATGCTGGATTATTTGGTGATGAAGAGTTTTATTTAAGACTTGCAGGACTGAACTTGAAAAGATTCAAAGGTTGGTCTGTCTGAGCATTAAAAGCTATGAAGACTGCTCCTACTGCTGCTCTTGAGGTACTATTGAGCATTTCTCCTTTGTATTTGTTGAAGTGAATGCCCAGGAGGGCTATTATAGGCTTCATTCTTATGGGAGAGGAATTTCTTGGATCCACAAAATGGAACATTCATCTTTTGAATGGGACAGATTAAACAGTAACATTCTCAAGATGATCAAGGATCACATGATGGCTAGATTTAACTTCTTCAGCTCCTTCACTGTTGGAGGAGCTTCCTGTTGCACTGTTGAAGTTTTCATAGTTTAGAGGGCTGGGAAGGGGATTTGGGTACAGTATCAAGAACAGTTGATCTGGTATACAGATGGTTCTAAAATCACGACTGATGTTGGGGCAAGGATTTACTGTGAGGGAACAAGAACGTCTTATTCGTATTCCCTTGGACAGTCTTTTAGGCAGAAATCTATGCTATTTCTGCATGTGTTAAAATTAATTCTGATAGATATGTCAATAAACACATTTATATCCGATTTGATAGTCAGACTGCTTTTGAAGCACTTGATAGCTCCCACTTTATTTCTAAGCTTGTATGAGATTGTTGTCTTCTCATTGAGGAACTGGCTATGGAACAGGGTGCAACTTGTTTGAGTGCTGGTGTACGAAGGAATTGAGGCCAATGAGGTTGCTCTGTTTATGGGTGATGGGTTTGCCAAGAAAGGGACTTCTTGTCCCTTTATTGAACCTGAGCCTGCCCTGGGCATCAAATCTGATGCATTTGGGTAGGTTTTCAGGGACTAGTTGACAGCACCTCATTTACTGAGGTCTACTCTTGAGCTTAGGCAGGCGAAAGCTCTCGTTTCAGGTTCTTCTGTATAGAGAACTAAAGAACTGCTTTCACTGCATAAAAATGAAGTTAGAATTATTACAGGGCTCTTTACAGGGCAGTGTAATCTTAGTCGGAATCTTCATTTAATTGGGAGTGTTAATAGTCCCACTTGTAAAAGATATCAGGATGAGGATGAAACTCCTCTTCACATTCTGTGTAAATGTGTGGCCCTTTCAGGGCTAAGGTATGATCTTCTTGGGTTGCATTTTCCTACACCAGAAGATCTTTTTAAAGTCCCATTGAAGATGATACTGTCCTTCATGATTAAGATGGGACTTCTTATGGGATGATCCTGTCAGGGATGCACAATAGATCATTGATGATCACAGTGCTAGGGTTGTGTAATGCACCCCCTTTCCTACATCTATATCCTCTCTATAATTCTAACTCTGCATTCTTGTCATAGAAGAGGCAACAGGGATAGAAAATAAATTCAGACTTCTCCTACTAAAGGAATTTTACTTCTATTAAAATCAAGATTTAAGATATTGTACTAATAGTAGAAGAGTATTGGGATAGCAAAAGTTGCAGTATCATGAAGAATCTTTTCGAAACAACAAGCAAAACCTCATTTTATTTACTGTTCTAATTGTATTAAAAAAATAATCACGTAATGATTGTTTTAAAATCATCCTCCAGTTTTTGGACCAGTATGATTTCGGAAGATAAATCTTAATAATAGTAACTGTGAGTGATTCATCTTTTAGTGCTAAAAGAGAAATAAATGTTGTCAGTGACTTTCAGCAACTGAAATGCACTTTCCAATTAGATTTTTTAGGGCCTCTGTGACATTTATAATATCAGATAGAGGACTAGATTTATACATTTTATTCTTCTTTCTGGAAGCAGCAGACAAACAAAAAAAGACTCTGCGCTTTCAAACTGAGTTAGATTGGGGATCCTTTAAGTAGCAGTTCCCAAAATGTAGTGCATATATCCTTAGGGTACATAATTAATTTTCAGTACAGTCATACTTTGATTTGTCATTTTGATTTACATCATTTTCAACTTTACATCGGTTTTTTTGTTAATAGGAAAAAGTAGAAATCTACCGAAGGCTAGGTTTCACAGGTGTAAAACACAATGTAAATATATATCAATATATTGATGCTGATGATATTACTTCTGCTATATAGCTAGATGCTGCGTCTTTACTCTGCAGTTCACTCTTGTTCAACTTTCTATGCCATGAGTCATTATGCAATTCCTCTTCATGATTGTCTTTCTGTTCCTGTGTGAACATGTGAGGCACAAATTTGATGAACACCCACTTCGTTCGCAAATCTTTTGTTAAAATTTTCTGACTACTTCATGACAAATTTGTTTCTTCAGAAGTTTGTTCAATGGTCTTTTGACAATCTTAATTAATGGCATGTTGAACTTTTTCAATGTTTTCCTCATTTCAGTTTGTTGAAGGATAGCCAGACCTTGACAGGTTTTCAATTGACATGTTGCCATCTTGAAATGGTAAAATTATTCATAGACCTGATATTTATCCAAAGCATTATTCTTAAAGGCTTGCCAAAGCATAGCAATAGTCAGCTGCAGTTTTTCCAAATAAGAAACAAAATTTCACACACATTGTTTGTTCCTTGAGGTCAGCCATCACAAAAATTGCTGGATATTGCAAATATGATCACAAACAAAGCAATGCTAAGGACAAACCACACTACAGAAAATGGAACCACTTGGCAGACTGACACGAAAAATCTCAAGCGACACAATCCATAAATACAAAGTGCATATAGTTATGTTGCAATTATGGTTATTTTTGAGTACTCCTCACATGTTTGCTTTCGTGAATTGTATTATTCATTCTCTGTACTGATGGTCTACTATCAGGTTTCTCCAAGGTCACAAAGACCAGTGTCCAGATCTCTGTCTAATTACAATCATTTAAGCTATTTTTTTTACTAAAAGTAATCAACTATGACTTTAGACTACAACTATGGAGCCTGAAGCCAGTGAAATGAGAACCATCATTGAGAGGTGAGTGTAGTGAATCTAAATGATTGGCTTTAAATGAGATTTAATTGGTAAGCAGAGATAATTAAGTCAGGATCTCTGGTACCAGATGTGATAATTTATTGCACTTACACCAAATGCAGATTTTGGAAGTAATGAGCAAAAATTTTAATAAGGACACACAGATAAGTGACACAGAGTCTAGACTCTATTGGAAATTGCAGAAGATAACCATTTTAACAATAAAAAAATATAAAGAATAATACGTGACCGCAGCGTATGAGAAAAATATCATAGTAAATTGGAAAGAAGTGAAAAGTCTAAGGTCGATAGAAAAACACGTTAGACCGGAAGTAATAGAATCGTTGCAGATAATGGAGGAATGGAAGAAAGGGAACTTGGTGAATGATAAGTTGGCATGGGAACCGTCGGGAGCATGGAGATATCTGTTGGAAGAAGGGAATTAATTGAGCTTCCGTACTTATAGGAAATGCTTTATATAAAGACTTTTATACCGCTTTGTAAAAGTTTGATTTTAAGATCTTTTGGTTGCCATGGTGATTTCTATAATGTTTTTGTTTGTTTTTTGTTATTTTTTCAAAAATGTTCTGTTCTTTTTCAGTTGTTATATTGATTTGATGGACCTGATGAGGATGCAATGTAGTGTCGAAAACGTTCGTCTGTTTAATAAAGTGTTTGAGTACCTTACTGCTGTTAGTGCTTTATGTGGACTGTAATGCACACTATTCCCTAGCATTTTTTGCAAGTGGAATTGTTTTTTACTACAAATTTCATGCAGCCATTTCTTGCATTTAATGCATTCAATCCAGTCACATTTCGATCCTTCCTTATCATAATAATACCCCTTACACTCAACACAAAAATCCTGATGTTCAACATCATTGCCATCATTACTGCCTACCACAATATTCTGAATTGAAGAAGATGATAATGATGATGATGGACTCAAATTTTCTTTTTCTTAAAATTCAATTTTCTCCCAATCACGAAATTCCCATTTTCACCCCACTTTTGTCTTCCTCTAGTTAACTTAAATTTTATAAATTCCTCATCATTAATATTATTGATAATTATTAAACTTGAAAGATGTATACATTAATATTGACTTTTATTATTGATATCAGTAAATTTTTATGGTGGCCAAAAAAAACTTTTATGTTGGTTCCAAAGTTGTTAAATGTAAAATATTATATTATTCTTCAGAGAATCCATCAGTCATGCAAACAGTTTTTAATTTGATGAAGTTAAAAAAAACAACAATTTTCTTAAATCAATTAAAACAAAAACTTTTCATTTTTAAGAGTGCAAATAGAATATCTTTTATTAATTTTATAATATGGTAAGTAGCATATGAGAACGTATAATATATTGAGACAATACGGTAGATAGCAGAAATCAAAATATATATAAATTATTTACCTATAATATAAAATTAATATTAAATAATTTTATATGAAATAAATAACTTGTAGGACCATTTGATGCATTATAAATTGTTAGGACTAAATCAGTTTTATCATGACACAATACATATTTAAAGTTATGTAAAATTTGCAAATGAATTGCAATATAAATAAGAGATATTTTATATTATATATAAATAAATTCAAAAGCTCATATCTCTAAAAAATTATGTCATTTGTAAATATTATATTGTAAGAAGCAGAGAATTATTTAGAAAACAAAAATACAGGTAACCTTCTTCAGTTTATAAAACCTCAAATTATGTGATTTCAAAATTATGATATTTGTATTTTTATAGATTTTGTTAGTTACACACGGTTTACATGAATTTCTACATGTTTCTAGAAGTTTCTATAAATAGAATAAAAGAGATTATCTGAATGTCTCTTTCTCTCTCTCTGCTAATGAGAAGTAGGCAGAAACTGACCACTAACTCATAAAACGAGGTGTAGTGTCCTTCAGTAATTATATTATTAAATAAAAGAGTACTAAAAGAAATGAAACATGATAATTAATGAAATTAAGTTTATTTATACTATTCTACATAGTTTTTAGATGTTAGAATGAACAAGCATGTGTCTCGTATACACAAAGCAAAAGAGAAACAATTAGAAGTTTCCATATGATAACAAAGGTGAGCAACTTCCAGCAGATGAGTCAAAGCATCTTTGTTAGTTCGAACATGCAAAAGATATTACAGAAGGAAATGAAGCCAGAGGAGTTACAGTAATTTTACAGGCTTGGCTAAGTGATTTCAATTGTTTTTAGTTGTATGAACTTTGTTTGTAAAATATTTAATTACAGTATACTGTATTTTTTCAATAAATCTAAAAAAATCTAATTTCTCATTTTTGAGTATATTTGTGTCAAAAATTAATATAATTGGCTAGTTTATGGAAGTTTTTCAGTTTTTGAATGTATCTCATTACATTCTATAGTAATTTTACCTCAAATCACAAAGTTTTAAATTATGAACTAATATGGCTGAACCTAACCTTTAGTATAAATCGTGAGTTACCTGTAATGCAATAATTAATAGATGGTAAACATACAACATGCAATCATATTAGGAAACAATAAACAAAAAATGACCAATAAAAGAAAAATTTTACACATTTGGCTTCTGTGGATTGGTATTTAAATGACCTTAGCAAAATTTTGCCAAGTGATCATCAATGTGTTAACACTTTTATGCTATAAGGTGTGTTGTTTCAATTTCTCTAAAATACATTAATATTCATAACTTTTTTGAAAATTTATATATTTATATAAATCATGGTATTTTAAAAAATTTAAATTTTGGCCCAGTAGACGAATTTAATTCTCTATACTTCATTGTCATTTTATAAATCTCTAATCGTCATTAAAATTGAAAAAATAGTTTATATATTTAAGGGACTATAGGAGCAATTTTTTTTTAATTTTAAAATTAATGTTATAAAATTTTATATACAAGATGCCCACGTTTCTATGGACTAGGCATTTTTATCAAAAACTATCAGATTCAAGTGAAAACTTTAAAACACATGTCCTTCTACATTTTCCTTCCAGATTACAATCCATTGGTAATTTTTTTTTGCGTATCCTCTTGCGCAGTACGTGCTTCAACTTCGTTTTCTCAAATGGAAGCGTATTATTTTTCTATGACCAATATTTTCGGAGATATTTAGGAATAAAGGAATCATTCAGAAAGGCATAATTTGTTGCCCATGTTTCTATGGACCAGGCATTTTTCTCGGAAACTATCGGGTATATCTGAAAACTGTAAAATATGTCCTGTTACATTTTCCTTCCAAATTACAATCCATCATTAATATTTTTTTCTGCACATAGAAACGTGGGCAACAAATTATGCCTTTCTGAATGGTTCCTTTATTCCTAAATAACTCCGAAAATATCGGTCGTAGGAAAATAATTTTAACATGAAAATTGCACAAAAAATTGGCAGAATCAGATTCTGTTAGAAAAATAATACACTTCCATTTGAAAAAAACAAAGTTGAAGCACACGCTGCACAAGAGCGTGTATTAATGACTGATTGTAATTTGGAAGGAAAATGTAACAGGACACATGTTTTAGTTTTCACGTATACCTAGTTTGAGAAAAATGCCTAGTCCATAGAAACACGAGCACCGTGCATGCATGCGTGTGCGTGTTAGTAAATTATAGAAATCTAAACAGAGTAATTGTGCCTACTAGTAGTTGTACTGACTGCATTTGTGACCATAAAAATATTTTGTGTGTGAACCACTGGTCTTCATGAATTGAGATCTATTTATCTAAGATTCTAAATCAACCAAGCTAGTTTTCTAATATAGTAATTTCAATTTTGTGAACAGATTTTACACACTGACAATTTTGAACTTATGCTATTAAATTAAGATTGTAAATGTAATTTATATTTAATTTACCTGAAAAAAACAGTGTCTACAGACAGAAATAATCTATAATAATAAACATCAATGTGTCTGTCTAGAAATTATTTTTTCTGTTTCAGTTGCACATAATCCTTGACTTAAGATGGATTCAGTTTGAATCCTACCATCTTAAGTCAGAACAATAAGATGTTAATACAATGGAAATACTGAAAATTAATGGCTTTCTCGCTACTAATACTTATTAGGATAGTATATACATTAGCTTAACAAAGAACACAAAACTACAAGAGTCAGACACAAAAGATGCTTCCATATATCAGACTATTAGATCAGGAACTTGAACCCATGGATTCATTCATTGATCAATCATAAAATTTACTGATTACATCACTGTCATAAGTACAAATGATCATAAGTCAAGGATTATCTGTATTAATAAAATAAAAATCCTTCCTACTTATTAATTATTTATGATCAAGAATTATTATGATATGAAGCAGAATGGTATTATTATGATTTCATAAACAAAGGAGAAAAAAGATAGGGATATTATACAATAAATAAAAAAAATGATGAAAAAGTGTTTTTAGTATGTGTTTCCAACATTGCAATATTTAACCCTCTAACTTCAAACTATAATTGATGAGTTAAAAGCAGAAGACATTCTAATTTCAGAATATATTAAAAAAGTATCTCAAAATTATTTATTGATGTTTTATGAAATTTACCATGATAAAGTCATTAAAAATAATCTTGATGATATATGAATTAATCCTGAATCCTTTATCTTAAATCATATAAAAATAAGATATTTGAAATTCAAATGTTTTTCCCTAAGAATTTTTAAATCATTTAATTGAATTTCATAGAATTTAGCAAGATGGTTATGCTATCTGAATCAAATGTAAAATAAGATTAATTAACCCTGTAAATTCATCTATTTAAAAAAAAAATGGCAGACATGATTAAATATTTGTCATGTTTAAAATGGATAAATTTACAGGGTTACCTCAGATTAATGAGATCTCCCTGTAATATCTATGAAACTATTTAATAAATTTTTATAACATTCACATATACTGTAGATTATGCCATTGAAGATGATTTTGAAGACATATTTTAAGCTATCATCTTTAATCATTCCAAAATAAAGAACACATTCAGAAAATAAATAATACAATGTGTTCCTTAATTAATGAAACAAAACCAAACCATGAATTTCTTACATCAAAATAATGAAAAATGTTCTTATAAATATAGGTCCAAAAAGGCTGCATTTAAGAGAAATATATAATTTTTATAATACAGGAATACCTCGCTTAGTGTGGCTTCACTCAGTGCTGACCCCCCTATAGTATGGTTAGTAATTTGAGGAATAAATTTCAATTAGTACAGATTCATTCACTATTATACGGTTTGGAAAAATTTTGGGCCAAAATGTTCCCACTAAAATACTGTACAGTATAGGCAATAAAACAGTATTTCCACTTGGATTTCTGAAAATTTTATTGCCGATAATTACATTTAATTATCACTGCTTTTATTGTTTTACACTCTCCCATTTTCTGTGATTCGTATGGACTGGTCAAACACCTGCAGTTGAAATACAGAAGAAATGGTGACTTTTGAATTGAAAATTTGATTAGAAAAGCAATTTTTGTTTTTACATCCACAATGAATGATTTTTATAAGTGGCCATGTTGATTTTATTATCTGACGATTTTTCAATTGTATTGCATTGATTTGAATCCGTTCTTAAGGATTTGATTGCATAAATCAGCTGATTTTATTAAACAATGATTTTATAAAGCGGCGGGCTCTGTAATACTGCCAAAATGAGCGGTGCTGATTGGTCAAGCCCGATGATTAGTTCATGCGTATATACAAACTCAATGGCCGAGAGTGAGATTGGTGGCAGATACAGTCCACAAAGATAGCTTACCTTCAGTCTTTATGATAGCCTCATGGCAGACGAAAAACTTTGATTTTCATTTTGTAAACATTAAGCGATAAAAGTATTCCATTATTTTTACTTTTCACCATTTTATCATTTTTCGTTAATTTTAGGTAATTAGGCAAATATTTTTGTTTTAAGAAAATTTGATAGGAACAAAATAACGTTTCACTCAGTGCAGATTCATTTAATGCAGTATTTTACAGAAACCAATTAACCCGTACTAAGTGAGATATTCCTACATACTTAATTTTCGTAATTTTTTTTATATAGCATGCAATTATCTAGGAAAAAGTATTACATTAGTTATCTGTGAAATATATCTCAATATATCCAGTAATAGGCCTAGTAACCTCCAATTAGTTTTTTTTTTTTTTTTTAATAAAGGTCAAG
>WUQG02044800.1:0-10523 GCA_011317285.2 Androctonus mauritanicus
ATACTAGAATAAAATTTCAAAAAATTATAATAAATGTGTATTATCCAATACCCACATGGGTGTTGGATAATACACATTTATTATAATTTAAATTTCTCTCCTCTGTATGCTTCCCATATGATAAAAGCAAACTTCTGCCATAGTGGATGTTAAATATTTGATGAAAAGTTGTTAAAGAAACTATTTAGATTTATTGATTATATCAATGCTAATTCCAATAATTCAATATTAAAAAGCATTAATATTAACAAAATTTCTGATAAATACAAATCTCTATGCCTTATAAAAAAAAAAGATCATTGTCTTTATTTAAGTTAAATATAAAAAATTTATTGATTTAACATTAAAAATGCAGAGTATTTGGAATCTATTGACTAATTAGTATGTCACTATCAATTAATATAATTATAATATATATGTATTAATATATCATACTAAAAATTGTTTTGTATTATAATTATCTATGAATATAGAGAGATATGAAAAGAAACTTAAAAGAATCATATGTTCCTTTATTCTGAGTATAGAAAATTTGTTGAAGTGAAGATAAAGAAAAATTTTATTATTAAATTTTAAAAAGAATAGGATAATTAAATTTTTATTTATTATTATATTAGATTCTCAATTTTCACTGTTTAAAATAATAATTATAAATTTTGTATTTCTTAAATTTTAAAATAAAACTTTTTACTTTATAATATCACTGAAATCAAAATTTACCTTATATTTGATGGTAAAATAGAATTTATATGAAAAAAATCTTTTCTATGATTAATGTACAAGTGTTATTCATGTCAAAACTGGAATTTGTTTCAATAAATGCCTACTATTTGTATCTTTACATCAAGCATGTGATATTTACAATGATATACATTCACATTAACATTTTTAGCATTGCTTGTCATGGTAAGTGTGTTGGTTATTGGTCAAGATGGTAAGCAACAAATTCAGTGCAGGTATTTAGTACATTATTAATTATTTTCTTGTGAATGAAAACATCAAACCTGTTGAAATCTTGCAAAGACTAACAGCATAGTTTGGAGAACAAACTCTGAAGAAGACACAGGTGCAATGGTGAATGGTGTGCAATTTAAAGAAGAGCACGAATCTGTTCAAGACAATGCTGAAAGAAAAACGTCAGATGTCATAACAGTGAATGATATCAATACTCAATGTGTAAAGAACTTCATCTTGAGCTATAGGTGAGCAACTGTTCATGAAATGGAGAAAAATATCCAAAAGTATTGGAAGTGTTGAAAAAATGATTTATAATCACCTATACTTTCATAAAGTCTCTGCAAGATGGGCTTTGAGACAACTTACTGATCCTCAGAAACAAGAGAGTGTTTGCATTTTTTCAGAATTGCTTGATCATTTCAAAGCGTTACTAGAACAGCTGAGATATGGGTACATTACATAATAGAGTTGGAAAGATCAAGCATGATCAAGGGAAGTATAAAGGCCTCCTACATAAAAAAAATGTTCAAAGTCACTCTATTAATATGCAAAGTACAGTATCCATTTTTGAGATCACAAAAGGGTTTTCCATGTTGACTTTTAACAAAAAGAATAATAATAACAAGTGACTATTATTGTGAGATTTTGGATTCTATTCTTATAATAATTTGTAAAAAACAATGATTTATTGTCAAATGGAATCTTTTCCTGCAGGTCAATGCAAAGCCACATGCCAGAAAACCAGGGAAAAACTATAAATATTTAATTAGAAAGTCCTTCCACTCCCCTACAGTCCCAATTTAGCACCCCTTCAGATTTCTATCTGTTTGGTATCATGAAGGAACAATTTGGGTAGTTTCAGTCAGAAGATGAACTTAAAATGTGTTTGTTACAATGGTTTAGATATTAGAACAAATCCTTCTATTCTGCTGGTATTAATATATTGATACATAGATGGCATAAATAAATGTCTTTTACAGATCATAATTTTCTCTCTTTACCTGTCTAAAAATTAAATTTTGATTTTGATGTGAACAACTCTCAAAGAAAAATACAAATATATTATATAGTAAAGAAAGCATATAGTTAAAGAAAGCATATAGCATATAGCATATAGTTGAAGTCTGGAGCTAAAGGTGTATGCAAAATCTCATAGTTGATGATATGAAGAAAGCTATTCTCCAGGAATGGAAGGAATGGAAGAGAACAAAAAATAGTAAACGAAATCGTTTTCTTGCATGTAAAGTTTATATCCCATCAATATTCCTTCCACCTCCCATTGTTAATCATCAGATGGAATGGTTGCTATCCATATTGTACTCTACAACAATCAACCACTGCAGTAGTGACTCGATCGGTTTTTTCATATTGTACGAAAGCCGAACCTTTTTCACTGATGTCAAAACCTTTTTGTCATAGACTGTACATTATTATTTTTTATGGTACATACCAAAATATATAAAAATTATACTTTGTAATTAACTTTGTTCTTATTTGAATCATTAAATGTTACCCAAGTTGGAAGCTTGCCACACAAATGAAAAACAAAGTTTAAATTAGTAGTTATAAAAATAAATGATGGTTAAAATGAATCTTGGTATTATCGATTAATAAATTTTTTTGTATAAATATAGATTTATTGTATTATTTCCCCAAAATATTATTAAATAAAGTCTAATATAATGTATGGCATCTTATAATTGAAGAAATATTGATACAATAACTCTAAACACATCGATGCACAAAAGTTTCAAGTTTAAATTTTATATTAATGAAAATACAGTTTCATATCTAGTGTAGTCAAAAATTCCCATACATGATTTACATAGCTCTAAATATCACGAGAATGGAAAATATACACATGCATGTGCCTTTGTTCTATATTATCTTCTCTAAATAAAAGATTTTCTCAGAATCTTCAATAGAATGAAAATGTTACAAAAACAATCTTATTAGAATGCAATTTTGTAGCTACATTTAATAGGAAAGAGACTCTGAGAAACTTTTAAATTGCTGAAAAACATGGGAATTGGAAGGATGGGAATTGGAAGAAGAGTATATGATGATATATATAAGTATATAGAGACATGCAATGTTAATGACAGAAAAGATCCAGTAGATTGAAAATGAAAAGAACCAAAGACCATTAATGCTCTATATGCACGAATTCAACAAAATCCTTATTGCAAACAAAAGAAACTGACTATGCAAACAAATATGTCAAGGTCAACAGTTCAGAGTTCTCTAAAACAAAACCTTAAATTTAAAGCTTTAAAGTAAAGGACATGCTATTTTTTGTTTTTAGCAAAAGAAGAATTGAATCAAGAGAAGTCAGGAATTATTGAAGTGGTTCATTGATGATGACTTAAATAAAGAATGTTTTCAATGATTTTCTCATCAGTGAAATGAATGTTTTCACTGATGAGAAAATCTTTACTATTGAGCAAAAGTTTAATAGGCAAAACAACCACATTTATTCTAAGTCAAGAGAAGAAATTCCCAGAGGTTTGGAAAAATACAGGACCCAGAATTTAGCTTCAGTGATGGTGTGGTGTGGAAAGCAAAGTTTCACTTTGTACCATAATGAGTGAAAGTGAATGCAAAGAACTACATGGAAGAAATTCTAGAACAGACTGTAAAGCCACTGAACACTGATCTTTTAAACCAAATTAGCTGGAAGACTCTTCTCCATCACACAAAATCAAAGTTACCCAAAGGTGGCTAACCCAATACATTCCCAACTTCACTCCAGTGAAAAATGGAGTGAAGTTGGGAATGTACTGGCCCAATGCATCTACAGAACTGAATCCACTAGATTACAGCATATAGTTGAAGTCTGGAGCTAAAGGTGTATGCAAAATCTCATAGTTGATGATATGAAGAAAGCTCTTCTCCAGGAATGGAAGAAATCTCCTTTGAAAAGTTTGCATAAAGCAATAGATGAATGGCCAGAGAGATTATGCAATTGCATCAAAACAAGAGGGGGGCATCTTTGAGTGAAAATTCTAATATTTTTAATTTATGCATATATCTCTTTAATATCTTAAAGAATTATTAAATTTGTTCTTAGGTAAAAAAAATTATACAACAAAACTTATGTGTAGGAATTTATGATCACACTAGATATTTGTGATAATTCATTTCACAAATTTCATTTTCAACACTTCTTAGGAACACTAAAGTAATAAATAATTGTATCATTAAATGTACTTTAATTTTTCCCTACCTGTCATTTTTTCCCTATGTTGCCAGTTTCCATTAGATTGAGGACTAAATAAAAAATATTATTTTTATTATGTTTAAAATATGAATAAATTAAAAATTTTTAAAAATTAAAACTTACCTAGCTCTATTAATATCTGGAAGACTAAAATTAGAACCACCAAAGGCACCTGATCTTAAATCTGGAATTGGACTTTTTGTATGATGAAATGAACGAGATTTACTAACTACCTGAGATGACTGTCCATTTTGACTTAGACGTTTAGGAGCTGAAATTTATGAGTATCATGAAATTAATTTTATTTTAAATATAAAAATACATCAGTATATAAAAATTCAAATAAAACATTTCATACTGGTGTAATAATAAACAAGAAATCTATCCAGTTAAAAAGATTTATATACTCTTCCAATACATTATAATTATTATATTATCATTTAATACAGAAATTTGATTTATATTTGCCCATATTATTACTTTTGCATTTATAATCATTATTTTCATGTTAGTCCCTAACTTTACTTCCATAGTTTGCATTCATACAATCTACAAAATATTACAAAACAACATTAAGTCAAATTCAATTTAGATGAATCAAAGATATAATCATCCAAATCGAAAATAAGATTATTCAATTTCAATGGTTTCCAAATTGCATGTTATACTACATTTTATTTTAGTATAACATGCAATTTGGATGCCATTGCAATTGGATCATCTCTTATTTAATTTTATTCCATTGTCCAATATTTTCTGGTTTGTATTATACTTTCTTTCTGAGAAAAAATGTTTATTTTTTGAAGATTATTTAATCAGATATATAATATGCAAAGTGTAATATTATGATTCAAAAATTCTTTATATTTTAACAATAAAGAAGTAATTTGTTTTTTGTCTTAAGGAAAGATTGAATATATAATAATCACTATATACTTTGATAATGGGATTAGAATTTATGACATGCACATATACTGTATCATTCCCAGTTATAAGAATTATTTCTTCAAATGCTATTTAATATTTATTTCGTAATTGTATATTTATTAAATAATATCAATCAGTTCTTTCATAAAACTATTATAAAGTTTATTAGTGTTCGTACAGATACAGACAAAGGATGGATATGTGTATGTATGTATGTATGTATGTATGTATGTATGTATGTATGTATGTATGTATGTATGTATGTATGTAAAGATCTTAATCATTATTTAAAATTTTAATAAATGGTTTATATAAAAAATAAAATAATATATTAAAAATATAAAGTATATTTGATTTTTGTAATAATAAATATTTAAGAATGAAGAATCCTGTTAAAAGTTTTTCTACATAAGCATAATTAAAAATTTGATAGCTTGTTTACACACATTACAAATGATGCAGCAATTGTCATGCTATGAGGCAATGAGTTATTTTTAGAAATTATTAATTGTAAATTAATTCAATTTCACAAATATTTCTTATGTAGAAATGGTTACTTGTAGAATTTCAGACTACAGATTTTTTTTTCAATTGATTTTTATGGATTATGATACATTATGAATGCAGCAAAAAGGAGCAGAATATTTAGAAAAATTCTGATTTTTTCAAATTTTATGAAAATTCTTTTACATTGATACATTGATATTTTAAATATTTTTGGTGTTTTGAACAAGAATTTCATATTTTATTAATTGTAAGGTTTAATTAAAAATTAAAAAACAAATTTTTGTGTTATATGCAATACTTTATATTTAATTTCAGAATAGTTTCATAGATGATCTATTCTACTTTAATATTGATTTTATTGGCAAAACTGGAATGTATGTATGTGTGTGTGTGTGTGTGTGTGTGTGTGTGTGTGTGTGTGTGTTTGTGTGTGTTTGTGTGTGTTTGTGTGTGTTTGTGTGTGTGTGTGTGTTTGTGTGTGTGTGTTTGTGTGTTTGTTTGTTTGTTTATATATACATATATATGTAGATTCCAAAGAAACCAATTTATCATTCAATTTTCCTAATATATTTAAAACAATGACTAACTTATTCTGTATAATTTATAATCTTGAATTTTATATTAAAACATTTACTAGCATACTGGTCAAATTATTTTATAAAAAAATTATTATTTGGGTATTAATACTAAAAATAATACAAAATTTAATGATATAAATAATTACTTTTATATTTTTGAATATATAAGATATATTTCTATATCATATTACAAATGATTTAATATCAAAACAAAAATTAATTATTGTATATCAAAAATATATAGAAGAGATTTAATTACAATAACAAATATAAATTGTAAAAAAATTATTGAAATGATCATTTTAATAAAAATTATATTTCTTTCTTTCTGAAAAGAAGTGTTAATATTTAATATCACTTTAAATTGAAAAAAAATCTTAAAATATTAATTTTAAAAAATTAAATGAATTTAAATTTGTTATTAATACTTCATATAAAATTAAATTTATTCCTATAAGCATTATTATTGAACATAATTATAAGAAAAATTTACTGCACAATTAGATAAAAAAAAATTTTCCCAGTTATGTGTTTATAATTTTGAAATAAATACTTTATTGTCGCAATTAGTTTTGAATATCTATTTATCAAAATTATATATTTTGATAATATATACATTTAAATATCAATTGCAGCCAATGACAAATGGGATGTTTCAAACTAGCTCCTCTAATTTTCATTATAAACATTGTAAAAAATTAATCTATCCTTCAAAAACTCATGATATTTAATTAGATTTGAAAAATACAAAAATCTTAAAAACAAGGTACTTAAACCAGTTATCTAACTGAGAACAGAACAATAGAATCTAAATAAAATTTGTGTTTGTAGAGTAGGATATAATCTTAAATGAAATGCATTAATCAGTTATGTCAGCATTTTTTTTTAATATACAGATAGTTCCCAACTTTAAAAGTTAATTTGTTCCTAGAGATTTCTCATAAAGTGGAAATTTATTTCTTAAGACATAATGGTAAAAACAAAAATGTTCTATACTATGAAGTTCTATACTATAGAGTTCTCAACAATGAAATTTTATCATAATAATGCAAATAAAGGTTAATAAAATAATATTTATATTTAATAAATAATATTTTATTCATTTAAAGAAATTAAAACAAACTTTCTTTATTATAACTTTCTTGACTTTAAAATCAAGAAAATAATAATAATAATAATAATAATGAAATTATTTGTTATGAAAATGCTAAAAGAATTTTTTATCATTACTGACAGATAAATGTATGAGCTTTTATATAAATGAATTACTGATTTAAGCAAAATCTAGAAATAAAAGTTATTTATATAATATACTATAAATGAAGGTGTTCTACTACCCAGTCTGATATCTTAATTTTTCCTATTTTAAACAGACAATGGATTATCTGATATAAAATATAATAAACTGTATTGTTTAAGTAAGTACATAGAATGAAATGCCACATTTATGAATTTCAGCATTAATTTATTGGAATTAATGCTCATATTTTCAATTTCATTAATATTTCATACCTGAAAAAATAACTTATAAACCTAGGAACTCATTAATCTAGAACTAACTGTATATGTTTTAGTTTATTTTCAAATAGTTAAACTAATTATTTACAATCCTACCCTGATTCAAACACAATTTGTCTGAGAATCCGCAGTTACTGTTTCAGGTGGACATATGGTTAAAGTATTCTTGTTTTTGAATTTGATAATTTTTTATTCTTAATCAAATTATCTATTCATCTATATCTAGTGGTTTCAAAGTTTTATTTATATTAAAATTCAACTAATATTTCAAGAAATATTTTATAAATTATATACATGTAGCTATCTTAAATATATTTCAAATAAATGAAGAGAAAATAGTAATATCACTTCATTTAATGAATAAATTAGTCACACCAAACAAGAATACTGAAGCAAATCTGTCATTTACATTTTAATTTTTCTTATCTGTTCATTTTATTAAGATTTTCTGTTCACAAATTGTCTTATTAATATTTAAAGATAAATTTTTAACTATAAATTTATTTCAATGATTAATAAATGTTAAGCTAAAGAAATTAAACTTTTGTAATTTATTGTGTCATATTAAGTTCAATTAAATTAAAATATTAATTCAAGTATTGAGTAATTATAGAAAAATAATTGCTTAGTTAATGAACCAAATCTTTAGCATTTGAGAATAGAATATATAAAAGTATATAATGATTTTTATTTTTTTCCCCTTTCATTATAGTATTACCATTCTTAATAATGATAATACCACAAAATTAATCATTAAGTGAATAAAAGAAATAAACATAGTCTTCAACTTAAATAAATTTAAGTTATAAGTAAAAAAATAGTCAGAAATTTAAAATGTCCTAAATTTATCAATTACCCATTACCAATATTTATTATGACATTATATATCATCAAAATAAACTTAACAAACAAAACTACAGAAACCAGACACAAAAAGGAAATTATCAATACATTAAACCATTGCAAATATATTAGTATGTATGTGAATTGCATTGGCCAATCATAGAATTTATCAATTACATCATCATCATAAGTGTGAATGATTGCAAGTTGATGACTCATAAATCAAGAATTACCTGCACATAATAAAGATCTAATTTGTTTCAAAACCATTAATAGTTACCTTTTTATTAAATAAATTCTTATTTCATATTATTTATTTAAATAATGGTTATTAATACTTATCTTAAACCAATAACACAACAAACAGATTAGTATAATAATTTAGACAACTGCCAAGATCAAATTAAAGTTATATTACTTTTTAATTAATTTGGGCTATAATATAGAACTGATTATATTCAGATAATAAAATAATATCAATATTTTTATTTTTGCCTTTTCATTCAAAGTTGAACTAAAAATGTAAAGGTGCCTAAGACTTTTAAAAAATTTATATATTTAAAATAAAAAACTTATATAAATTATTTCATTTCAATTATGTTCAATTATTCAAATTGTTATTATTTCAAACTTCACTTTTATTTATTTTTCATTTAACTTTTATTTTACTCAAATATTTTAAATTAGTAAGTTTGTTCATAAGAGATGACAGGTTAAAAAAATATTCATTTACTGATATAACTAATATATTATATTAGTATAATATTTTTGGATATATTCATGGTAGGTACAGTTCCAATTACTTAGTAGTATCAAATATTCATGTTTCAGGTTTTAAATTATGAATATTTCTTGACTTATGGAATGATATAATTAGTATATTCTGTGGTTGGTCTTCTGTGGTTTGATGTAATGACAACATCTTTTATTTGTCTGGTTCCTAAGTTGATGAAACTTGAGTGTTTTTGAAAATTCGAGCTGACAAGCTGACACTAAGGAAAACTCAAATGTTTTGAAAATCCACTAATCATTGATTAACTTAATTATGGTTGCAATGAACAGTTTTTGCTTTATTTTTGTCTCATAATACATGGATCATCTGGGCCAAACAACAACAAATACAATGTCTATAAAAAATAAAAATAATGTAGAAAGCAAAGAAGTCTAACATATAATATCCAAATAAAATACAGTAACGTGTAACAGCATTAATTCCATTACAAAATGTAAATGTGAAAAGTTAATTTCATAAAATAATGTAAAAGCAAATATTTCATATAAAAAAAAAACTATATCTAAAACACCAATAAAAAAGACCATTATTATTAAAATTCTTTCTGAATAATATTTTAAAAAGTGATTAAAAACAATGATTAAAAAGCATAAACACTGGATAATAAAATATAGGCACTCTATTAAAATATACTTCACAACTTCAAAGAACACAAACAGATTAGTCTTTACTTATCAATAATTGGCAAATAAGGGCATTCAATTGAGTGTCTTAAAAAATCTTTCTATAATTTTTTTTTTAATTTCTGCAATAGTTTAAGTGCAAATACTGCACTGGAAAACTGATTTCATATCATGAAGTTGTGGAGTTTGCTACAGATTTGGTCATCCCATGTTTGTCATTAAAATTATAATTACTACTACAGTATTTAAATTAAATTAATTTAATAAAAATAAACAGTAAAAATTTCTTAATCTATATTCGGATATATGTTTCATGGAATTATTTTATATTGTTCAATAAAGAGTGTTTACAAATTTAAAAATTTTTAAAAAGGCAGAAGCTTAAGTTTTGAACATTTACTTATTTACAAGAAAACTTGAACTTTTTAGATCAAGTTGACTCAAACTAGCAACTCTATTCTTGTAGTTTTGTATTCATTAAATTTACAGCTAGTTCTCGACTTACGACCACGATCGGTTCCGACAGACCGGTCGTAACACGAATTGGTCGTAAGTCG
>WUQG02044811.1:0-10523 GCA_011317285.2 Androctonus mauritanicus
TCATTTAACATTTTCCAATAGAACAAAAAATATTGGCACAGTTAAGTTTGAATGTGAGTAGAAAATGTTATTTCATTCATCTGGAATAATGTGTATTCGTAATTTTATGAACTTCAATAGCTTTATCGTAATCATAAACTAACAAGTTCTTCTGTTTCTAAGTATACAAGGAATCACAAGCACTTTAAGCAGGAAAAATACACTATTTTATTACTAGATATATGTTGTACTATATATTTAATAATAAAATAGTGTATTTTTTCCTGCTTAAAGTGCTTGTGATTCTTTGTAGCTTTATCAGAGTTCAAAGTTTTTGAAAAATGCATATTGCAGTTAATATAATTTTGCTTTAACATATTTTAATGAGATTTCATGTTTAAACAAAATCAGTTATCAAACTGATAAAACATTATCAGTTAAAAATAAGAAAATCATGAAAACAATCTATCAGATATATTTTCACTACAAACTGATAAAACATTATCAGTTTGTAGTGAAAATATATCTGATAGATTGTTTTCATTATTTTCTTATTTATCTCTTCAGTGATTTTATTATTCATATCATTAAACTGATTAAAATAAATATAAATAATGGTATTTTTTTTTTATCAAAAAAATTTAAAGATCCACTGTTCAATAAAAATAAGCTTTAGATTAGAGACTATAAATTATTATATAGACTAAAATACAATTATTTATTCAAGTTTTAATGAATATGAGATTAATTTAAAAAATAAAGGCAATTTTATTTTTACATACTGAATATACAAGCTTATACAAAGTTAATATTAAGGTTGTAGACATTCTGCTACTTTGTAATAGTAAATTTAATGTTATAAAGTTAATAACATAGTTTGTTAATAACATTTTTTAACATAGTTGCTCATTACTGCTACACATTTTTTACAGTGGTCCAGAAGCTTACAAATTCCCTTAGAGGAAAAGTTTTTTTGGCTGACCATTGATCCAATTATACACTGCAACCTTAACCTCAACACTATCAAATCTTTGGCTATATAGTGCTTCTTTGAGTGGTCTAAACAAGTAATAATTGTTGGGTGCCAGGACTCTAAAGTTAATGCCATTCTTTGACAGCATTCTTCTATATCTGATGCAAATGGCAGACTTAAGTTCTAAACAAGATAATATATATATGGCATTCTTGACAGTTTGTTCTAGTTCAAGGAAATGCACAACAATAGGACCTTTTGATATCTCAAAAAACAGTTAACATGAGTTTTTTGATAGAGGGGAAAATTCAAATTTTTCTATGTTGGTGAGCTAGAGTGTTTCCATTGTATGGTTTATTCTTACTTTTGGGCTCATAATGAACTACCCAGGTCTCATCACCAATGATTAATCTCTCCAAAACACTGAGGTCTTCATACTTCCACAAAAATTGATTTGTAATGTCTATTCATAGTTATTTGTGCTGGTTAGTAAGTTGTTTTTGTATATCCAACTTGTGCACACTTTCTGCTTCCCTATGTGATCATGCTCTGTTGTCTGAGCAGTTTCACTTATCAAAATTTGTCAGTCTCCTTTGAGCATTGTATTAATACTCATTATGTGATCCTTGATATGCAAGATTGACAGCATGCTTGTTTGGACATCATCAATCACATTCTTTCATTCAGACTTAAACTGCTCTAGCAATTCATAAACTTTTCTCTGATATATATATATATATATATATATATAGCTGCTTTCATACTGCACCATCATTCTTTGATAAATTTCAGCAGGTTCCCTCTACCAACAAAAATCTGACTACACACCATGTTCCTCAATGATGCAATCAAAAACTAGAGCTCCATCTTTAATCGTTTCTTACAGAAAAAAATACTGGAATCATTGCTGATGAGTTATAAAGGTTCAATATATTATATTTACAAAATAAAAGAGCATCCATAATCTACGGGAAGCTAAATATTTAATGGAGCTGTTAGGTAGAAAATGATAAATGAAGAAGGGAAGGAATATCAGAAGAATTATGATGTCATGTTGAAAAATTGGTAGTTTTTTATTAATTATGAAATATTTATGCTTAATTGTCCGAAAAATGGACTATAATGTAACATATTAGGTTATAAAATGTAAGATATCTAGCTAGGACATACATTTCCAGTGTTTTGAAGTTTCATTTGAAAATTAACGAATATTTGAGTGCACATCTTGTTTTTTTTATAATTTGTTAAAATTTAAATATTATTACGTAGAGAAAACTGAAAAAAATTGTGATCGTCAAGTCTAATATTACAGGAGACATTTTCCCACATTTCTAATAGTTTTTGGAAAAATTTCTTAAGTATTTATTACAGCATTTTCCTGAAAAATTTTTCGTTAATTCATTACATAGGTATCGAGACTGTGATCTTAAAAGGTTTTTTTGGAGATGCAATACGACCATACAAATATAAGAAAGAAATCTGTTAGTGCGTAAAGGATTATTCAGAGGCTTTAATATAAACAATGGTCGATGGTTCCGTGTTACGCCATCAGCCATTGTTCCGATGGCGTCACACGGAGGGCATTGTGTCAAACCAAACAATCCAATACTAGTGTTAACCGATACATGCTTACTTAATAATTCTCTAACAACAGTTCGGTATGCACTGGATAAAAAAAAATTAGCCCACTTATTCAATCCATCTGTTTTAGGGTTTCATCTAACGAAAGGGGGCATAAAGTACGTCACGCTGTTAGGAGATGGGATAAGAGATTTGTAAAGATAAATGACGACAGGGGAGGGATGCGTCATGCAAATTGTGGCGTCACACTGTAAAAACAATTAAGAGTTTTTGCATTTTATGATTAAGATTTTTTTTATAAATTATAGCATTTTTAATTGTGCGAAAAATAAGACCATAATATAAAATATTTAGAAATACATTTATTAAAAAATGCAAACGTATATCTAGTTTTAAAACCGAAGTGTTTGAAGGTTTATAAGTTAGAGAAGACAGTATATGTAACAAGTAATAGTGTAAAGTATAATTTGTTAATTCAACTATTTTATGTATTGTTTGATTTTTACATAAAATCGGAGATAAAACGTTTAAGGAGAGAAGGTTCTTCAAATTTGTGTCATCATAGTCGGAGCGTTGTATTTGATGGTACAAAAAGGACGAAGGAGAGGGAGGGTGTTCAAGTTTGTGACGTCCTCTTTTGTCATATCATGCTAGAAGGGCGTAGCGTTGTGTGACAAAAGAAAAGGGAGGATCAAAAAGTATTCGAATTAGCGTGACGGAGGGTATGGATGATCTGAAAGGACTCCTCTTCAATACAAAATATCTGAAGATTTTTGTAAAGAAAAGAATTCGTCCTTTCTCGGAATTTTAAATTAATTCTGAACAGCGAAAAGAATAATATATTCACCACACATTCGATCTCAGATTTTAAAATGTATTTTTAAAATATCTTTATCAGAATCAACATGCTTTCTGATTAAACACAATTAGTATTGTTTCAATATAAAGATAATATAATGCAAAACACGTGCTTAAGAATATAGCATTTAATGAAAACAATATGACAGGAACCAGAAAACACGTCGTTTGCACTGAGCAAGTTAGTAAACGTTAAAACATTTTTAATTTTAGCAATAAAAGAAAATTTTTAGATTTTTTTTTATAAAATATAGAATTTTATAAATAGAATTTAATCATATAAATATAATTAAATGAGAAAACATATATATGAATTGATGACAAAAAGTAACAATGGTCGATATCAGAGTATTCAAACATGGCGGACTGTAGTTTAATCCAATATAACTCTTGAGATATGTTAATAATCATAAGAAACTTATAAAAAATAGAAATTTGATTTCTAAATTTAATAATAATGAATTTTTATATTCTGTTTTTTTCGTTTACAAATTATCGTAGTCCTGATTTGAAAGCTATTAATCGCTTCGAAATCAATCGTTAATACCTACGATCGATCATTTGCATATCGAAGCCTCTCACATAAATGGTATAGATTGTAGATTATTTAATACGAATTAATTTTTCGAAGGAACTCTATACCTTTATCAAGATATACATAGATGAATCTTTTATGCAAGCTATCGTAGATTTGCAATTTTAACATATGTTCCAGAGGATTAACTTTTATAAATTATACGGTTTGTTATTAAAGATGAGATATCTTGAAATATGCGGCATGCAAAATCATTTTGAATTATCAGGCTGACGACGACGTCCATTTTCGACAGTAGCCATCTTATATTGCGAACGTGATGTTGCAACGTCATTTATTATCACGTGTCTTAATCTGACCAATGATCTTTAGCTAAAAATATGAATATTTACAGTGTCAGCAGTTTTCCTGTCAGTAAACAACTCTAATGAAGGTCATGGTGGAAACGATCTTTGCTACTGGTCGTATTACAGTAACAATTGATAGCAATCGTGCTAGTAGAACTGGTCCCAAGTGGCGCTGTTGAGTTCTAATTTTAGTGAGTCGTTTAGCTTCAGCACATTCATGCGCTGACCACTGTTGAAAACATCAAGAAGCGTACTAATTTTTAATGTTCCACTTATATAATTCGTATTCTGAAGCTATGGTATGGGTATTTTGAGTACAATAAGCAGTTAAAACAATATTGCTTAAACATTGTTGCAGCACATAGATCTGTTGATGGTTGATAACTTCCGGAAGTGAAAAGCAGTATTTATTTACAGGATATATCAGGTATGTTTCATTTTTTTTATATCATTTTATAATGATGATATTTGATATATTAGTCAAATATTGATCTGGCGTCATGAAAAACTTGACATTTTATTAAAACATTATTTAATTACGCTATATTCATAAAATATCCTGATGATTGAAATAGTATTACCAAAAATTTCAAAAAAAAAAAAAAAATTACATTTGGAAGTAATATTGCAAACATTTTTATTACATTTGTCACGCTACGGTCCAGTTCTACTTATTGGTCACATACCATTTAGGTTAGGTAGAAGCCCTCCAGGCGAGTCGTCTTTTGTTCGCAAATGCTTCACTCCAGGTGGTTTTAACTTCTATTCCTGATCACATGATGCGTTATCGTCGTTCCTTTCTAATGCTCCAAAATATAACTAACTAATCTTCAAGCAATAACTGGATCAATGCAGATAAAAAACATGTGCATTGAGACTTCGTTTGAAAATCGTTAAACTTTTAAAATAGAAGAATGGGTAAGAAATATATATATAGCGTGTAAAGTTTGTGATAATAACTAGCACCAAGTTATCCATAATATCATACATACTTTGCAAAACTCGGAAAAAATAGTACCGATCAATAGGAGAGATCGAGACCCGTAAAATATCCATAATAAACTAGAGGTCAAAAGTCAAAGGTTAACGGAAATTTAGAGGTTAAGGCTACGGCCATGCAGACGCGAATTTAGAGCGCGCGAGCGATTTCTGATGTCATCACGCTAGCGCAGCGCGATCATGCAAACGCGAGAAACTCGAAGCATGCACGTGAGAGCGAAAATATGTTTCTCGCTCGTATTTGACACTGCTTGATTTTATTGCTGTCTGCCGAATCCCGCTCGGCGCTGCACACGTAAGTAGTCTATGCTTATTGCTGGATAGACAAGATGGCTACTTCCACGTACTCTGCGAATAAAAAAAATATTAAAAGTAAATTCTTTCTCTCTTTCCAAACAGGATGGATTCCGAATTTTCTAACAGGCTTATTTTCACATTCGTACAAAAGACTTAATAATAATTTTTTTTTTTGCTTCTGCAGCAATACACGACGACGCGAAATGGCAGCCATGTTGTTTGTGAGAAAAATTTGCTTCTGTATAATCACAAACCGCGAGAACTTATAAATTTGCTCGCTAAACAGCTTGGGAAGGTGATGACGTCAGAAATCGCTCGCGCGCTCTAAATTCGCTTCTGCATGGCGGTAGACTTACATCCAACTCTGATTCTTCTCGCAGTTTTCGGCTTCTGCTATATTATGCACCTGCGCAATCTCTCCTACCTCACGTTCATTTCCAACATGGATTCCTTTAATAAGCAAGAACAATCTCATTTAAAAAAATTAATTAATTATATATTTACTTTTCCAAAATTTGGGATAAACGATTGAGTATAGAAACCGAGAAATCACTAATATACAATCTTATTAACAATAACTTTTTCCTGTAATACTCATCTACGTCTTCCATTTTGTTTAGTCGCAAACACAGTTCACGCTATTGCATGACAGTTTTAGCGATAGCTATGAGAGAGTTATATTTTGCGATATAATTAATTTTCTCACTTTCGCTCCTTCTCGGCAAACTTTTGACATTCTCGCGTCTGCGTAGCCACACCCTTACGTCTCGGACAATCTTAAGGAAAAATCTGTTTACAGATCATTAGCAATTTCCAGTTAGAAAGCGATATAAATTACAAAGGAAAAGACACTATCACCGAATCCCTTTGTAATTTATAAACAAAATATATTTTTCTTGATAATTTCCTTTTATTTTTAAAAATTTAAATTATTATTTATTTATCTTAAAATACAAAGAATTGTTTACCAACATTAATTTATTTGGCCATGGAATAATAAATGCAGTAGACTCTCGATGAATCGCGATCAACCGAGAGTGTACTGCAATTACCGTGATCAGGATAAAATCAGGATTATTGATTTTACCGCGATTAATCACTGTAAAATCAGTAATCCGTGCTCCCACGGTAAAATCAGTATAATTGATTTTACCGCGATTGATCGCGGTAATCAGGATAAAAGATAATCAGGATAATCAGGTTTTTTTCCGGATAAAATATGGGTACTAAAGATTACTTTCGGTTTGCGGATTAACGGTAATTAATCCGCCCTCCGCTAAACATCCCAAGAAAAAACTTGAATGAATATACAAATTTCAGAATGTCGCTCATTTTTATACGTATTCATAGAAGTAAATTTTGAATTTTCCACGTGACTCGTTAGAAAATGTATTCAAAATTTTAAAAGTTCTACATACATTATTTAAAAAATCTTGTCGAATAGGAAAGATATTATAATCGATTAAAAAGATCATCGTAAAGGGTGTTGTAACGACACTATGCAATTTACAAAATTTGATTTTCTCTTTAATTATTCTTGTTTAAAATGTGGACTAAGTATATTAATTATAAAACAAGTTATCAGGAAATATTTATTACTAAAATCTATCATTTGAATTGTAGTTTAGAGCAAATGTTTTCATTGTTTTCAAGAGTTTATTCATCAAAAATTCAAATTCTTCTTCATAATCTGATCATTGATGATATATTATTCACATAATTTCTACCTCAATAGATTTGAATTTAAAAAATCGCGTCATAAATCTTATTATCTATTATCTAATCTTAAGGTAACTCGAGGGAAGACAAAAATGGGGGAAGATGAGAGTTTTCTGATATTTCGTCGATTAAAGTGGATATTCACAACAGCAGCCTTCACACTGGATGCCTCCAGGCTAGACTGCAGGAAGTTCTCCTGCCCGAGGGTTGGCGTGTAAACGAAATATCACAAAACTCCCGTCTTCCCTCCACTCTTGCCTTCCCCCGAGTTACTTTATATATTTATTATCTAATTTAATTATCAGACATATGTTGTATATTATTTATTAATTCAAGACCAGGTGTTTGTAGATTGACCATTATTACATATTCTAAACCATTTTAAACTAAAAACCGCACGAAATTAAGAAATGTTTTTGTTCTTCTTCGGATTCGTATTAAAACTTTGACTCGACTAATTCTCATCCGAAAGGAAGAAAAGATGAAGAAATTAAGTAAGGTATTTTTTAACGGAAATCATAAATTGTTCAAGCAAGATGCTAAGATTATAACGATTGGTGTATTGGTAAAGTATGTCAACATTCGAAAATTATATTCAAATTTATTACCGCGTATTCAAATTATAAAAGAAGTGCAATATTTGAACAATAATTCCGTAATAAATAAAAACCTATATATATTAAGAAACAAATTTTGAATGCGTTTTCTATTTTATAAAATTTCTAAAGCAGGATAAATTTATTAAATATTTAATAAAATATTCACGCCATGTGTATATGAGTACAATTAATTACTTATTAACCAATAATATTCTGTTTACAATTTCTACAGAAACCCATATATCCTTTGAAAGAATCTTTTATTGGCTAACTGTCAAAACCAGCCAATATTTCTTAGTATTTCTTAAAGATAATATAACATATCGCTGCTATAAAATGTCAATATTTACAAGGTCTGCAAGATTATTGAGGAAAAGTTAAATAAAAGAGGAAACAGTTGTAACTATACGAAAATTTCAGAAATATACATATTGTATGCAACAAAACAGAATTTAACAAGTCTGTGTAAGTACTTTTTTCGTTATTTTTGTAAAAATTAATACAATAGCAATATAGTTTGTTTAAGCTGTAACTTTAATGCTGTATCCTCACAAGTTTTCATATTGTTACACTGACTATAATGTAGCAAAAATTAAGAAATAATAATTTTTATTGTTTTTCATTATAAAACTGTATCGATTAAATCATAAAACATAGTATATTTCCTATAAATACTTTAAAATATTTTCTATAATATAGTAAAGGGAAAAGGGTTTGATGATGATGATGAATACGGTCGGGAGGTTAAACAAGACAACTGGCAACTTTTGTTCAATAGCTTCAAAACTATTTAGTGTTAAGTAATTCTTTTGTTAAATAAAATAAGTATAGCCCTATAGTATGGACACTAAAGTAGTTTAGGTATTAGAAAATTCGAGTTAAGGAAATATGGAAAAAAAGAAATTTTAAAAATTGAGTGTATTTGTCTGCATTAGCCCATGGTGGAGGGTAAACAAAGACGACAGGAAATAGATGGAGGGTTAAACAAGGCATTCCGTTTATTTTATTCCATACTAAAAAATAACATTCTACAAACATTTTTATTTAAAATATTATCATTTAAGAACATCTTTCACATACAAAATTTGGGCTTCCTTTTGTTCCAACACATTTTTCATGGAACCAAATTCTCCAGAATTGATATTGAATCCAGTTCTCATCCTTACTCGATCCCGCATCGTAATATCTTTTCAAACAAAATTCACGACTATCTGTTGGGATATTTTTGATTACTTCCAGCGCTTCATCAATTTTATTAAGCTTATTATTTTTATTGATCTTCTCAGAAAGAGTTTTGCGATAATCGGGTGATGTTAATAATTCTGCTTTTTGTTTTTGATGGTCTATTTGTTTATTTTAATATTTTCTTTGGTGAAGGGACTATTTCTTTTAATTCCTCTATGACATTACTGCACGCTTCAGGCATTATTTTATTTTTTAAACATGTATCAATGCCAGTACTTGGAATCCCTGTATCAATTCTTCATCATATGAAAGCGTTGCGGAATGACCGACAGATCTATTAATTTGGCGTTTAATATAATGCCCTAATATTGATGCTGGGATTTGGAATTTTTCCTTAGCAGCTCCTATCGTATATTCTTCACTTTTTACAGCGAAAAAAACCTATATTTTCCTCATTCCATTTTATTCTGTTAACTTTCCCTGTATACTTTGATATCATTTTGTGTTAAATCTATAAATTAATTTGTAAAAAAATCCATACAATTTTTGAGTTTCAAATAAATTTAAATTAATATCTTATGTTAAACTCTTTCTACCCTCAACTGTTTGTTTTGTTTAGCCCGTTTTATAAAGAGTTACTAAACCGCCAAAAAAAAAAAAAAACAATTCTGCGCCATATTGATAATTTTAACAGTTATGGGGACAGTAGACATATTGACTATGTCGCTTACATTAAACAAATAATTTTCAACAGAACAAGTCCCTTAAAATTACAATTTAATCACATCACTAAATTAAATCAGCAGTTTTTTGTGTATAATTTTAACTCCTAAATTTTCTTAAAAAAAGAAATTTTCAATTAGCAACTTGCCGAACACTTCACTAACACATTCGAAATGTGGCTTCAGACATTCTAGTATCTACAGATGACAAAATTAACAAAAAAATGTTTTTTATTATTTAAAAACTTAACATTTCTTAATATTTTTCTATTTACCCGATCTCTTGTTTAATCCCCCTCGAAAATATTAGATAAAAGTGTGCAGCTATAAAATACCATGTTTTTAGTTATTGCAGTAAACCTACTTTCATCTAAAGCCGTGTTTCCAAACCAATTTTTGATTAAAATTTGAGAAAGACGAAATTTTAAGTTTAACCGTAATTAAAAGTTTTAAAGCAGAAAATAAAGACGTGGGCACTCCATTTTTTTCTGGCATTGATAATGGGAATTTTTGTTTTGATTTTATATGAAATCTGTAATTACTACTAAATTAATCCTTTTTTAAGGTGTGGCCAAAAAAAAAAACATTAGGAAACTTTGAACTAAAAATGATCAAAACTATATTAGATTTAAAAAATGGCAGATTTCAGCAGATTTCCTGAAATGTTTTATTTAATCATTTATAACAAATGGAATTCTTAAACTACAGCATGATATCCTTTAACAAGGC
>WUQG02044822.1:0-10522 GCA_011317285.2 Androctonus mauritanicus
CACATTACTGTACAGTGTACATATAGCCTACTCGACTTACGACCAATTCGTGTTACGACCGGTCTTTCGGAACCGATTGTGGTCGTAAGTCGAGAACTAGCTGTATTTTAAAAATTATAGCATAAATACAATAAAGAAATGAAATAATCACACTATTTAATTGTCACAATACAGTAAAACTGAAATCGGTAAATAAAAGGTGAAAAGAATACATGGCCATATGCATTAAAAGTGCAATTTACCTATATTCAAATTCACCATGTATAGACAAATCATTTAGTGTCAATTTTAATTATCTTTCAGTTTAGATATGGATTTCAATTTTCCAGATTTGCATTAAATTCAAGATGGATGGATGGATAGATATCTGTATTTCTTAAACATTGCCTTATATGTATAGACCCATATTTGAATTATATCATTATATTGGGATTTTCAACCCATTTTTATTATTTGTTAATAATTTTCTTTGAATTCAATTCTTCTTTTTTTTAATAAAATAAAATTTGTAAATTTTTTTTATATGCTTTCTTTCCTGTTTTAATATTTCTATGAAATTCTTGTTTATTTCACAATTATTTCATAATATATTTCACAATATAAATCAGGGATGGCAGTGCATTGTCTTGAGAATAATTGTGAAATAAATAAAAATTTTATACAAATATTAAAACAGGAAAGAAAGCATATAAAAAGATTATTTTATTTTATTTAAAAAAAGAACTGACACAAAGAAAATTATTAACAAATAATAAAAATGGGTTGAAAATCCCATAAATATGGTGGAATATAATTTTTCTGGATTACAACACTAGAGAGCTTAAAGACAAACTATATACAATTGATAAAAAATGTAAATTTTGATATTCTCTCCCAAAAGAAAACTGGTCAACTAGTTTGTTGTAAAAATGAATCTCTAAAAATAAAAATAATAATAATTTAAAAAAAATTTTTAGAATTAAATGTATAATGAATTAAATTAAAACAAAAATTATTATGTAGAACGAAAAAAGAATATCTATATTTTCAATTTTACATAAAAATGAAGTGTTTACATATTTCTTTTTTGGTGCTGTCTTATCAGATAAAAGATAAAGTGAAATTAATTTAATTTTTGAATTTATAAAAGATTTTTAGGTAGAACTAACTTGTAATATATGTATTAATTTTTACTGTAGGCATAGTAAAGACTAGACTAAAGAAGGCATACGGCCAAAATGCATTTCTAGATACCATGTCTAAATGGATAGCTTATAAGTTCTTATATTTGTAAATTTTATATTATTTTGTGATTTTCGTACTGTAGTCTTGATATTGTCATTACGATTGTGAAGAAAAGTGTATTAAAAATTGGCAAAGTTTCAAAAATAGCCAAAAATAAATTTTTGTTAATAATTTTTCTGTTTATTGGTTACCATCAATTAGTTTATAATAATTTTAAAAATATCTACACTCAAATTTTTAATGATTTTCAAAAAACTATGTAATAGATAAAAATGCATTATGTCAGATTTGTTATTGAAGCTTTCTTTTCTTGTTTATTGGTTCAAAATATGAAATAATTTTGTATTCCTTTTGTCCATCACAGATTTCAGTGGATAAATCTCTTCTTGTTTCTTATTTGCTTCCTTTAATGCTGATATGCATCCATTAAGCATCACTTGTGCTGTATCAATTTAAATAAAATCTTTTCAATTTGTTGCCTTTATAAGATGTCCATTTGTTATTTTAAACAAGCTTATTGCTATTTTTTTCTTTTATTCATTTTTCAGTTTTCGTTTTATTTTCAACTAAAATTTTTTTATCCAAATTCAGTTTTTTGATAATTCTTTGTTTCTTATTTTTCTCTGATGGATTTTTTTTGGTCTCTCATTTTCTTTTCTATTTCTAAATATTCCAAATACTTAGATTAAGCTCAATATGAAAGAATTACTAGTTATGGTTATCTATATCCATAGCCAATAATTCTTTCATAATAGGAATAAACTCTGGCTTATTGATATAGACACACAGTGTCCAAATTGTGATTCACGAGCCACATGTGGCTCCATACCATAAAATTCAATAATTAATATGGTGAAAATAACTATTTAACGTAAAAAATAATATATCTATAATTTGCTCATTTGTTGTAAAAATTAGTACACTATACGAAATAAATGCATGTGAAATGCATACGGCTGTACAAAATAAATGCAGGTGAAACATATAACAAACAATTTTTGAAATAATTGTTAATATTACTCCAAAAAAATTGATACAGCTCTCATTGATCCAGAAAGAAATTGATTTCAGCCCCTCAAGTATCTGAAATTCTCCTAAGGAGCTCATAATATGAAATTTGGCCATCCTTGACATGTACTTTAAAACTGGGATGCACAAACTTGTTAAGAGGGCCACCAAAAAAAGGCTGCATAGATTCACTGCAATTTATAGGAAGGCCACCAAAAAAACCATGAAAGTTATTAATAAACATATGTAAACATTTATTAATTACATGTTACAAAGAAACATAATCAAAAGTAAACAAAGAATTTTTAATTGGATGCTGGTGTTGCATTGATTTAACAATTTTTTTTGTAAGATTTGAAATTTGTAGCAGCCAATCAATTGATTCTAAATTTTCATTAGTTACCTTGTGAGCATGTACAATTTTTTTAAATTACCTATTTTACATCTATAAATACAGTAAAAATAAAAATATGTATTATTACAAATATTATTATTTTTTCCTTATTGTTTAAAAACATTATCATCAAACTACTATAAAAATAATTTCACATTGGAAAAATATTATTTGAAAATGCATTGTTCAAAACTACAAATAATATCTGATTGATTGTGTGACTTATTAAAATAGCACATGGTAAGGCAGGCCACCAATAAATAAACGGAGGGCTGCATTGCAGCCCACAGGCTGTGCATTGCTGCTTTAACAGAATTCATCACATTTATATTGAATTCAAGCCATGTTTTTTCATTGAATCTCAAATTAATCAAACCTGGCACAGAAAAAAGTAGTCACATTCTACATCAGCATTCCCATGTGATAGTGCTAATGCAGTTTTTATATTATTGTCATCCTTATAAAGTGAAAATATCTATACAAAATAAGCCAATCCTCTTTGTTATTGAAAAATGTTATATTGTTCTAATTTTTTCTTTTACTACATTCATTGATTATTCTGACTTGTAAAGTCATTCAAGTTTAAATTCCCTCATTTAAAACTGGCAATGAAGATGGTCCAAGATATTGAAGAAGTTTGTTTATTATTTGGGGAAGACAGCCAGGGATCCAGAAGAAGAAGACAGCCAGGGATCCAACAATCCTCTAGTTCATCATTTGCAAGTATTTGTCCTCCATGGATATTTGTGTAAAGTAATCTTTCTCTCAATAAAGATCCAAGGTTTATTTGAACCATAGTGTTGACTATGTTGGAGCGACCCTCACTTTGCCATTTTTACCTATACATCTAAACCACATAACTGTGGTAGGCTAATGCCTGCTCTACATCATCCATCAAATCCACAGTAGCAAAAGAAAATAAATATAGAACGCAACATTTATTAATCAAAAAACTGATTAAATTAAACAATAAATTAAAAATGTTACTCCTAATTTTTATTTTGAATGTTCAGATAGTTTCTGAATTTTTCAATAATTTCATTACTGCATTTTAAACTTGTAAGATCTCGACTTCTGTATGGATCCCACAATACATGTAGGTCAAAACATCAGTCCGACACCAGAAGAAGTTTTATGTGTTTCTCCAACAGGTGAAATTCTGCCGTCAGGAAATGACCAAAAACTCATCATCTGAAATGTTAATTCCAGAATAAGACATGAATAAGTAGCACAGGGATCCAGGATAGGAGAATTGATTCAGAAGCACATATAAAGTAAATAATATATATTTATTTAAAATAAAAATAAAATATAATATTAACATATTTCCTTGGAGAGAGATTCAAGAGAGCTATTCGATGCGAGAGATCATACCTGGGAGAGAGAGCATAAAAGTTCAATCCTTCAATTCTTCATTATTCTTGATGATTATTCTTCATCTTTGTTCCCTGGTCCTCGTCACATGTCCCTGACAGGACAGGACATGGAATCACTCTGCTACATTTTTCTAGTCTTCTGTCCAGAGTTTGAGAGCAGACCCCCGGAGACATCCGGTCTGTGTGGAGACCTCGGAGTGACTCGCGGACATGTGTGGTCTGTTCGGTGACTCCTGAGCGACTCCCCGATTAATAGTTGTCTTCTTACTAACAACTTACGTTTTTCTCCTTTTTCGTTCTTAAAAACAAGAATACATGTTTCCTTCTTTTCCATCCCTTCTCCTTCGTTCTATCTTTTATTGCTCCATTTCTTACTATTGGCATGCCAATTGATCTTCCTCAGTCCTCGCATTTATTTTTCTGTCCTTTTTGTTTTATTGCCTTGTTTTTCTTCTCTCTTCTACACCACTTGCATGCCATTTTCCAGAAGGTTTCACTTGTTTCTTAACATCCTTTGTTATATAAAACTAAATATAGTTTCCTTTTCTATATTAATTATTTTCTATTACAATTCAAATATATTTTTACATATTTTTATTTCATAGAGGTTTTCTGGGACCTCATATAGGCTACAAATAAAATTCTCATCTTACTTGCTCCATAATAGCATCAAAAATGTGGATGATTTGCAGATTTGATTTGGCAAACTGAACAATCGGTCTCAAAAAAATTTTAATTCCAGTTGTTGTAAATTGTAGGTCTACTGGGAGGATCCTTGCCATACTTGATGCAAAATTTCTGTTGAACAGTATTTACAGATTTTTGTTTCATCAAATCAAAACACATATCAAAGACATTCTGTTCCTATAAAAGCAATCAGTTTGAATTGCAGTTCTCTTGTGCTTGCATTGGTAGAATTCAATACTATGGCACTATATCAACAAAATTTTAGTGTATTTTATTATAAATCAATGCAGCAACCTATTCTGAAAACATTTGAATAATTTTCTGCATGCATGCAAAGTTGTAAAGTCCTTTTTGAAATATCCTGTAATTCAAAATATGAAATTATTGCCTTTCCTTTTTTATTATATTGACTACATTGGAACATGACATCATCAATGTCAATACAGTGTGGTAGTAATGTAATTTTAAATGACTCTAAATACTAAATAGCTATAAGATGAAAAGCATAATAACAATTAGCATTAGGAAATCAATGATATTGGCATGTAAGATTAGCATAAAAATAATCATATCAATTTCATAAGTAAGGAGAATCTAATGGCATCACACAAAATGATCTTTGATCTTGCAATTGAATTTTTTGTATCACTATAATTAGATAAGATAATTAAAAATATCTTTAAATTCTAAACTCTGTTTATAACTTTACAATATATTGAAATAATATAATTAAAGTTCTTAGCATTATTTGCAGTAATTAAACATTTCTATATTAAGTAAAACTTTAATATCAAATGTGTTTTTGACTGATTTCTCAGTCCTCTTCAGTTGATCTAAAAAATAATCTTATTTTGTTTATTCTTTTTTGAAGTATCATTTTATTATATAATTCACTTATTATAACATTTGGAATCAATTGACTGAACATTGATATCACATTGTCACAGCAATGGTGTCAACTTCATTGTTATGTATCATGACATCACACAAAATGGTATTTAGTGACATCATCCATTATTCCATCATCACATCATCCACTGTGACATCATCCCAAATTCAGACATAATGCCAAAAGCTTTAAATGAAGGCATTTTCACTGTCACTCCAAAATGTCCCACCCCCTAGGATAGTCTCAAACAGGGTTGCCTATGTTACCCACAGGGTTGAGGGAAGTCTCCATGCAAAATTCAATCCTGAGAGGGGTGAAACAGTGAGGAGCCTTTGCAGAACAGACAAACAGGCAGAGAAACATTGCATTATATATATATATATATATATAGATAGATAGATAGAGTCAAAAAGCAAAGTGAATTTGCATTTAGAAACATAATCAGTATAATGTGAAATCTAATAATTGTCTCAAGTATTATATAATTAAGCATTGCTGTGACAATAATTGTTACTTTTAAATGGTGTTGTGTTTGGTGCATTTTTAAAAGTATTAGTAGTAGTAGTAGCTTGAAATACATCTTAATAGAACAGTAAGCTATGATGTGCTTTTTATAGTCAGAAAGTGTTAAAATTGAAATTTATTGGCAAATTTGAAATGCAATATGGAGAACAATGTATGGCAAAGAAAAACTTTTACAAATAAATAGAAATATTTTAAACATGGGAGACAACTCTTGATGATGATGAATGATCAAATTAGTCTTTCACATCATGAACAGATGATTGATATATTGAACTGATTGCACTAATTAAAAAAAAACAGATAGATTATTGTAAATGAAATTGCTTAAATACTAATATTAATCATAGATCAACATTTGTTATCCTCTATAATTATCTTGGCTATCACAAAATTCTCGAAAAATGGATACCATGATATTTAATGGAGAATACAAGAAAATCTATTTATGAAATAGTTGAGAATTTCATGCAGAGACATAGCCAAGAAAGAGAGAATCTGTTACAGCAAATTCTCATGGATAATGAATTATGGATCCATCATTATGAACTGTGTTCTAAATGATGGAATTTGAAATGGAAACAGTCTTATTCTAGGACAGAAATATTCAAATTGCAGGCTTCTGTAGATAAAATATTACTGTTTTTGTTTCCAAACTGTAACTGGCTTGTACTGAAATATTTATGTTGAAAAGTGTTGCTGTTACTGCTTCATTGTACAATGAAATATTGAAATCAAAGCTGAAGCCAGAAATTTTCCCCATAAACAAAGATTTGTTGCTTAAGGAAGTTTTTTGCTCTGTAATAATGCCCATCTACATTAAACAGCAGCTACAATTGAATCAATCAAGCAGTTGAAATTTGAATAACTGCCACATCCACTATATAGCCTGAATCTTGCTCCATCTGATTACCACATTTGACCATTAAAAGAAACATTATATGGATTGCAGTTTTCCAATGATGATGAAATTAAGAATGCAGACTTCAAGTACATCAAATCTTTCTTCAAAAATAATTGATAGTTTATGAACTCTTACACAGTATTGCAAAGTTATCTTTTACACAAATTACAAAAAATATATAATTGAACAACTTCATAATATTCCATAATTTTCCTTGCTTAAATCTCTTCCTTTTGAAAATAACTCCATATCTTAAAGTTAATAATATCACAAATAAAAAAATCAGCTGGAAATAACAATAGATAAAATATAATGAAATTGTTAGGACAGAATAACAATCACAAATAAATATATTTGCAGATTTAAATTAATGAATAAATAGTCAAAAACAAGAAAAATTTATTTATTCATAAAAAAAATAACACAATTTAATGTTAAAGAAATTTGCTTTATTTTAAATAAGAAAATAAAGCCAAAACAAGTTAATTATAGCTAACTTATTTTAATCCATAAATAAATCAATTCAATATCAGTTTTATCAATTCAATTAATCAATTCTCAAAGAAAGAACTAATAATTGCTAAGTCTATATGCCAGCTCATTCTTATCTCAGAGATTTCCATTTCTGCATCAGACTTAAGTAACAACTTTTCAGAAGTCTCATTTATCAGCTAATTTGCATAATAAGTTGTACAGAAATTGTTTTTAATTTACAGATATCTTAACATTTCATAATTTTTACAATATACAGGTTTCCCAAAAGTAAGTACCTATTTTTGTGAAATAAGATACTTTTTAAAAAAACTCAAGTCTATTAATGTTTATCATATTTAAAATGTGCTAACAGTGTACTAAATTTTATTTTTGTATGTACAGGGTGTTCCGAAATTTTTGTTTTGTGTTCCAGAATTAACTAACTATTTTGGTAGATTTAAAAATAAAATAAAAAAAAACAATTTTATGTTTATTTTGCAATTCAGTTATGATTACAAAAAAGATTTATTCATAAAAAACACAATAAAGAAAAAAAGAGAGTTATAAATCTTAAGTCAAAACTTTATCAAAAATTTTCAACATGTGCTCCATCCATATCCCTGTAAATTTCAAATGTATCACATTCTGAAGTTTTGACTTATTACATTTCCTTCATGAAGAAGAAATAATCTTCTTCATGAATGAAATACAAAAAATAAACATAAAATTGTTTTTTTTAATCTACTAAAATAGTTAGTTAATTCTAGAACACAAAATAAAAATTTTGAACACACTACATACAAAATAAAATTTAGTATACTTTTAGCACGTTTTAAACATGATAAATATTAATAGACTTGAGTTTTTTTAAAAGTGTCCTATTCCACAAAAAATAGGTATTTACTTTTGTGGAACTTTTGGGACACATTATATTATTATATTTTTCCATTGATAATCCATTAAAAAAAGAGACTAATTTGTAACTCAGTTTATGAGATCATCAGTTAGATTAATGGTATTGTTATGCAAATTAGATTATGTGATTTTACAATTGAACTTAGCTGATAAACTATAATTATTTCCCATAACTCATATCTCATGTAGTCATAAATTCCTACACACAAGTTTTGCTGCATATTTTTCTATTTAAGAATAAATTTACTGTAGGATATTAAAGAGACTTATAAAAATTAAAAATATTAGATTAGTCATTCAAAAAATACTTTCTCTTGCTTTGATGCAGTTACATAATCTTTCTAACTATTCGTCTATTGTTTTACACAAAAAAGTTCCTGAAAGGAAATTCCTGCCATTCCCACAAAATGGCTTTATTCAGAACATTGACACTGTTGTGGGATCTTGTACACATCTGTAGCTCTATCATATGCTATAATCTAGTGGATTCATGTCTGGAGATGCATCAGGCCATTGTTCACTGGAGATGAAATTGGAAGTATGTTGGGTTAGCCATCTCTGAGTATCTTTCCCTTGTGTGACAGAGCAGAATCTTATTGGAAGTACCAGTTGATATGGTTGAAAAGACCTGTGTTCAGTGACTTTACAATCTATTCTAGAATTTCTTCCATTTAGTACTTTGCATTCACTTTCACTCTTTACGGTACAAAGTGCAACTTCACCTTTCATGCCAATTGATTCCATACCAAACCATCACTGAAGCTAGTTTCTGGTCCTAGTACTTTTCTCCAAACCTCTGGGATTTCTTTTCTGGACTTAACATAAATGCAATCATTTTATTTTTTAAACTTTGTTCATCAGTGAAAAAAAAATCTGTTTTAGTTGTCACCAGCATACTGCTTCAATAATGCCTAACTTCTTTTGATTTGATTTTTCATTTTCTTAATGCTTAAAATATGACTTGTCCCTTGCTTTGAAGTTTTAAATTTAAGGTCTTGTTATAGGGCCCTCCGAAATGTTGATCTTGATGTGTTTATTTGCAGAGCCAATTTCTTTTGGTTGTAGCAAGGATTTTGTTGAATTTGTGCATGTAGAGCATTAATGACCTTTGAAGATCTTTTTATTCTCAATCTACTGGATCTTTTTCTGTCATTAGCACTGCCTTCTCCATATACTTACTTATAACATCGTATACCATCCTTCTTCCAATTCTTATGTTTTTTAACAACTTAAAAATTTTGCAATCTCTTTCCTACTAAATATAATTTGTAAAATTGCATTCCAACAACATTGTTTTTGCAACATTTTTGTTCTATCGAAGATTCTGAAAAAATCTTGTTTCAAGAAGGTAACATAACAATGAAGGCACATGCACATGCACTGTGTATTTTCCATTCTTATGATATTTAGAACTCTTTGAATTTTTTGCAGGAATTTATGACTAGACTAAGTATTTTTTTAATATGATGCTTGAAGGAATGGAAAAAAATTATCCTTAAATAAATATAATTCTCAAAAAATGAGTCATTTCTTCATGAAAAATGTGAGTATTAATCTATTGTTGTCTATCATTGACGAGAAAGAAACTCCTTTCTTACTAGAGCAGAAAATAACACCTTTATTAAAACCAAGTTATACATTTATGAAAGATGTATTTTTATGTGCAATCCTATTTCTTGTTTTCCTGATAGCATACAGTTATTCAAAATTAAGTATAATGTTACAGAAATTTTAATTAAGTTACATGTTAACAATTATAATTTAAATATAAACAACAATATAAATTTATACTGACCTGAAAGTTCTAAGATTTGGTAAGATAATATACTGGCAATTTCTGACATGCATAGATCTATATTCACTGTAAACTCTTAGCACTAATGAGCAATACAAGTAATTCTTAGAAAAAGAACCTTTAATTCCAGAGCGCTTTCGGCTGTCCGCCATCTTCAGCTATTACAATAAACATTCTATAATTCTGGAATTAAAGGTTCTTTTTCTAAGAAGTACTTGTATTGCTCATTAGTGCTAACAAGGGGTGCTTCTGAACCATGTAAAAACGAAAATGAACCAAACTTTATAAATAAAGGTAGTATCGATAGGTAGTTCGATCAGTCGAATATTAAGAG
>WUQG02044833.1:0-10522 GCA_011317285.2 Androctonus mauritanicus
TTTTACAAGTATTACTACTACTACCTTCACCACCACTACTATTAATACTACTATATTAATTCTGCTACTATGGGAACTTTCCAATTTTCATACTGCAATCAGTGGCGTACGCAAGGGGAGGGTTTCCGGGTTTAAATCCTCTTGGGCTTTGTAACTTTCCAATTTTCATTTTTTTTCAAATATCGCTTGTTTCGAGATACCTGTACAATGTGTTACAAAGCCCAAGGGGGGTTTAAACCCGGAAACCTCCCCTTGCGTACGCCACTGATTGTATTTGGTTTTTTGGATGCCATACTACATTCATAGATCGAGCCTTCATATCCAACTACTGTACACATCTTGTCATCAGTAATGTTTTTGATCTTATGTAACGTTATGTTACTTCCAGTGTAACACAACGTTACATAACCTCGGTAGAAAGACTGGTGGGATAAGTTTTGATTTTACTTTTGTATTCATTCTACTTTGTATTTTGCAAAATAGTGCAGTTACAGTATAACAAATTGTTCCTTTGTCGAAAAAATTTGGCCAAGATTTCTTGGATTTTATGTATAAGTGCGACCAAACGACTCTGGGGAATAAAAATAATAGCGTGCAAATGCGAAAACGTGCGATTGTGATGATTCTACATGCAAAATCGAAAGAGTGTACAAAACACAACGTACAAAGTGCGAAAAACGCAGAAGCGAGAAACGTATAAACGGGGTTCTACTGTATAAATGCCTTTGAAACATAACACGTCTTACATTTATAAACGAAGGAAAATAATCGCCTTTCATGAATTTTAATTACCTCACTGAATATTCTCTCGAATTGTATAAATTACTTAATTCATAAGCATCGTAAGAATTTTCTCATCGTGTTATTAAGCTTCATTAATGCATAATATTATAATTATTCAGTCGAATGTTCTTGTTATTTGCAATTTTAATCACCAAAGTTTGTTAATTTCCACGCAATGACGAAAAATTAAAATAACTTTCTTAATGGAAAGTAAATTCGAATGTCGATACAAGAATTTTTGCTTTTTACTCTATTAATTAATTTAATTTAGTAAAAAAAAAACAATAATAATTTTTCTGTAATTTTTCTTACAGAATAAAATAAAATCCCAAGAAAACTTATACCGTAAATAATCGATTTTTTTGAAGAATATATAACGTGTAAACGAAAAACATTTACTCTCTAGTAAATTTTATTGATTTTTTTTACGTATCCTAGAGTATCAGAAATTATTACAGAAAAAAAATAGTTTTTTTTAAGATTATTCTGATAAATGAAACAAAGATTACTATAATAATTTATGTCTCTGTTAATCCTTACATTGCTTAGAAAGAAAACAAGAAATCTTAATTGAACAAGAACTCTTCAAGCATCTATACTTGAGGATTAACAAGGGATCAATTTAATGCATACGTTAGATCTGCAGCTAGATTTCCATTTCCAACAGAAACGTTCTCGTTATCATATTCATTGGTTCTTCGGAAACGAAAGGAAAAATATCTTTCATTTTTTTTCCCAAAGTTATAGCCAAAAATGTCAAAATTTATATTTTCTAAAATATATATTTAAATATTCAAATATTAAATATTTAGAGAAAAAATTTTTTATTGTTGTCGTCGTCACTTATGGTGGCAAGTTTTTCTCTAAAGTGTTTTTAATATTATATTCATTTTAAGTGAAAAATATTCTTCTTATCCTGTTAAAAATTTTTATTCTTTGGCATTTTTAAATTCTTACATTATTTTATGGAGAATATATTTTACTATTTTCGATTAAAGTAAGGAACATGTGTCAAACAAAAATGATATATTTATATGCAAAATTTTGTAAGTGGTGACTTTAATTTCGATAAATAAAATCCGCCATTTTGTTCATTTACACATTAAGCACACTTATTAAATTACACGTTTAAAGAGCATTATAGTTTATGAAGTAAAGATAAGGAAAAATAAAGATAATTTAGTAGAAAACTGTGTATTATTTTTACTTATCGATACTTCTTTTCTGCTGAATTATTCTTAAGTATATTAAAAGAAGAAAGAAGAAAAAAAAAAAAAAATAGAAAAATTAAGTCGGTCGAATGAAATTGCTGAATCGTCATTTTTGGAAACCAAAAAAAGAAGTTGTGAAACGTAGATCAGTGAATCAGGAGAAAAAATTTACTAAAAGAGTTTCTTGCAGCTGTGTAGAATGGTAACTTTTATGATATGAGAATTAATGTTTCCACAGAAAAAAAAAGTATTAACTAAGCTAAAAAACAAAAATAAAAAATCACAAATTACACAAATGAATGGATGCTTGAATTTATGAAGTAATCTATCGTGTTTTTTTTTTTTTGAAGAAAAATATCATTTTTTTAATAAATATTAGAAGAAATATTAATTAATAACGTAATAATAAACTACACACAGACATAAAATGAATTTTTAATAAAGCAATTCAATTATTTCTAAACTTTTAATGAAGAAAATAATTTTTCTTTTATAAAAAGGCAATAATATTTGTAGAGCAGTTGCATTTATCAAGTTTGGTTTTTTTTTCTTTTTTCTTCTAGTGCACCATTTCGTTAGCACAGAAGCGATTTTATGTATTTATTATATTGTACATCACGTAATTATTTTAATAAGCATCGAACTTCAATAAACCAGGCAGCAAAACGGAAAAAAAATAAATAAATAATCGATGTGGCAATATTAAATTTCACTTCAGGAATATTTTATTTTAACCTTTAGTGAAGTTTTTTTTTATTTATTTAAACTTCGTAAAGGTTAAAATGGTAACTTTTAGCAATTGTGTATATATAGTACAATCCCGTTTATACGTTTTTCAAGGGGGTTGATAAAAATTATGTACAAGTGAGATTAACGTTAAAATGAAACTTTTAACTTTAAATGTTGAAAAAATACATTAAAACTTAAAATTAAGAAGTTTAATTAACCATGATGGGCAAATACAGTTATTCTGGCATAAAGAAAGAATCGATTGTAGTTTGTTTTTTGGATGCGATACTACATTCAAGCCTTCATACGCAACTACATATCAAGCGTTTCTACGCAGCTATAGTGAAAAATACCTGAATTGCAAAAGTAAAACCAAAACTGAAACTTCTGAAGTGGATGAGTCTAAACATGAAAGGGAGTAGGAGTCTGTAGAAAGACTTGTGGGATAAGTTTTGGTTTTGGTTTTACTTTTTTATTTATTCTACTTTCTATTTCGTAAGATATGTAGTGCACGGTATAACAAATTGTTCCTTTGTCGAAAAAATTTGGCCAAGATTTCCTGAATTTTATGTATAAATGCGACCAAACGACTCTGGAGCAATAAAAATAATTTCGTACCAATGCGAAAACATATAAATGGAAAACTGGCGAGTGGGATGATTTTACATTGGTACAAAATCGAAAGATTGTACCAAACACAACGTACAAGTGCGAAAAACGTAGAAATGAGAAACGTATAAACGGGGTTCTACTGTTTTCATTATTCTCCTCAGTACGTCACAGAAGCGATGGGACAGGACGTTGCATAATGCCGACGAAGACTGTCCCACATTATTTGACTACTTAAGCCTACTATCTGGAAAGAATCAACTATCTCAAGTCCTCTAATATCTACCAGATAATGTTGAATGCCTTTTTTTTGATGGCACGCATTTGATTCGACCTAAATCTAAAATATCGAAGAGTTGATCATAGCCCCAAAATATTTTTTTCAATAAATGGTTTTAAATTAACAATAGTTGGGAGGGAGCCTGTATTGAAGCTACATAAAAAAGAATTCATCGTATTATTATTATCTTTCGAGAAATTTTTTTAACTATACTAGAATGCTTATGGTTATTGTTGTTCACGGACGATTCTGTCCGATATTTTACACACGCAATAAGACAAGAAGGCTAATTTAAGATATCGAAATAGTTTTTATGCAAGAATAATAAGACAACCGAACAAAAAGGCATCATTATGTAAAATTGATAAAACCTTATATTTAAACAATATGTCCAGCTTTTCTACGGGGATATGGTCATAAAGAAATTTCTTACATAGACTGGTTCGGCGCCATCCATTTAAATCTCGTTGACGTTATTATTTTAAAATTCAAATAAAATTATCATTATGCAAATATATGCGAATTCCTAGTCAAATAATATACAAAGTAAAAATCTCGTTTTGATCTTTATTTTAGAAAAGTTAATCGAAAAAAGAGCGAGTTCGATGAAAAGTTATCTGTACGAAATTTTAATTTTAAAAATTCGCATTTAACCAAAAGTTTTCGCTCCGATTTTCGTCTATCGGTAAGAGTCGATTAATTTTATAATATTCTGATTGGCCACCTAAAAGTATTCCTGGAAAATGGGTATCTGTATGATGGGTTATTGTAGGGTAAAGTCGGGAGAGACGGCGCAGCTAAGTATATTCATATTCTGGAGCCAAGATGGCATTGTAGTAATGATTACAGCATATAGTAAATGCCATTCATTTGTGTGAACAGTGTGGATGCCGATTTGCTTTATCTAAGTCAATTAAATAATCCATATTATATTTCAGCATGCTTACAAAATTTATAACTGTTTTCCTATAATAAAAATATAAGATCAGAACCAGAGATTCTTTTAAAGTAGCCGTTACGTACGAATAATGTAGTGTCTATAGCAGTGATCTAATCCTAAATTAAGACCACGCATTCACTCTGTAAGGAATACGTGGCTACTCAATCTCACTCAACATAATTGATGAGATGGCGCAAGCACTATATTTGATTGATGTCTATTGTTTTTCTTTCATTTTCATGGCCTAATATCGACGACGATCCTAAGCTTTTCTCCTCAATGGTACCAGTTTTAAGCCGCCTTCTTAATGTGGTACAGGGAACCCCAAACTGCCTGGCCGCTTCATTTATGCCTATATTGCTATATCTTACTGACTGCATAACTAGATCAGCAGCTCCTCACTCCATATGGCTCTGGAGCAGCTTCCTTTGCGTTTGTATTTGATGGGCATCTATAAAGAAACCTTATTTCACACGTTGGATAGATGGAAATCCACGTTAGGTGGATGACGCAAACCATCTATCCACGTGATTCATCTACCAGACGTGGATAGCTGGTTTGCTTTGGTTCATCTACCAGATATGTAGATTTCCACACGTCTGATAGATGGTTTTCGATATCTATCAGACGTGTGGAAATCCCAGAGAAATCCACACGTCTGGTAGATGATGCGCCATCTATCCGACGTGCACTCCAGACATGTGGAAATCCACAACTGGTTGGTGATGGAAAGCCATCGGTGAAATATGGAAATCCATATCGGATAGATGACGCAAACTATCTATCCGACGTGATAGGATAGATGATTTGCTTCATCTATCCGACATGGATCTCCTGATAGGATCAAAGTTGAAAAATTGTTTATATTGTTAGTTTTTCATTTTGCTTAACTAATTTTTGACATCACTTTGCGCATATGGTTTCATGTAAAATATTTTGAATAATAAAAGTTTTTAGTTATGAATATTAATTATTTTATCAATAAAACAAAAAAGGTGCTTCATCTCTCCCAGTTTCAGCCTATATAGTTTCCGATTAAATTAAGTTACAATTGACTATTTGGTCTTTATCTGGTAACTGATCTGAAATGACAAAGATAAAGTAATCAACTACCCTAACTAATCATATCCGAAAAAATCGGTTCTACCCTGGGGGTAGAGCCGAGTTTTTCGGGTATGATGGATATAGCTTTCCCAAGGCCTCGGCTACAGCCGATATTTGCGGAGTGCACGCAACTTCTGATTGGCGGGTATCACTTTTTAAATATTTCCGAAAGTTCATCGGACTTCGTACCGGACTTTTACGCTGATTTTGAAAAAAGTTTGCTTCGATTTGACTACAGTTTTATCGATAAAAAGATTTTTTCTTACCATGCCGTATCGCCTTATCAAAATATTTTAGCCATAAATAGTGTTATAACCGATAATTAAAAATGATCTTCGAATTAATTAACGAATTAATGAATTTTGTGGCAGGTATTGGATCCAACGAATTCATGAATGCCAAGTATATTTTTGTCCAGATTAAACATATAAATTAGAAACTTTCAGGTTGACGATAAATTTTATCGATGCCATCCGATAATATCGATTGCCATCCGATAAATATCGATTGCTATCCGATAAATATCGATGCCATCCGATAAATTTTATCGATGCCATTCGATGGTTTCAAAAACAGTTTCTATTTTTCTTAATTTTATATAGATTCAGTAATTAACCGTTTAAATTAGGTCACACAGAAAAATAATTTTTATTTCTAATTTTTCTCTTGGATTCTGTAAATAATTGTCCAGAGATTAAACGAATTTATCGTGTAGATTAGCCAAGAGAAGACTATATTATAGTTTGGTCCCACGAGAATAGAAAGATGCGGTTTCACCATTGGCCGAAACCATAATTTAAAACACGCATTTTATTCATGTGTGATGTTCCAAATATTTGGCCCTTTACAAATAAGAAAGACTAGTGAACTGTTTTTCGTTTCTATTTCATTTTCTCTCCACCAAACTACATCATGGGAAGACTTAATAGAAAATCACGTACCAACTGTGAAAAGTTTTATTTAATTTAAAACTCAAACATTACGTAATTTCATCATATTTTTATAAATGAAAGAGCGAATCCATTAACCAGCAGTTTTCATTTTGAAGTAGCCTATGGCTAATTCTTTCCTATGGCTCCAGCCTAACCAACTTACCTTATCACACTAAATTTAGCCGTCCATTAATTCGTTTAAAAGGTAGGGCCCGAAATGCGAAGTTGGTGGCAGTAAAGAGCTAGAGAAACGGATTCATCTAATACATTTTCAAATTTAGTAGTATTAAGCATAGTTAAGCCATATACAGTATGAACTTTCTCGTAATGCACGGAAGTCAGCCAATTCGGCCATCCGGTTGCTATTCAGTTAGAATTAAGCTTTTCTCATTTATTGCCTAATATTTTTGGAAGTTTTGTATTGGCTTTTCCTTCTGATTCATCGGTTGTACTGCCAAAGAAAGATCTATCCCCATCAACCGACTTAGTAACCAACTATACCCATACGAAAATGATTGAAACAACCCATCCGTTCACCATTCTTCAGTTTATTGAATTTAATTCCGGCTTTCGAATATGATTTTGTGAAGTTAGGTAAAGACTGATTTTAATACATATTATGCCAGTTAACTTTATTCAGTGCGGATTAAAAAATTGGATGGAAAAAAAAGGTGCGGGCCAATGAACTGTCGAGTAGCAGATTCTTCATTAAATTCGTTTGGCCGTAAACTCGACATAATTAATATTTTTTTCTGAAAACGAATCACTAACGAGATCGAATTCAAATAAGTTGTCACGCTGAGATATCTTTTATGTGCTTCTATTAATATTTATCGTTTTCAACCAGTAGATGTTTAAAACCAGGTAAACGCACTCGTAATATACTTTACATCTAATAAAAAAGGAAGAAGAAAGGGAAATTCCCGCAATAAAATTTTCTATTATATGATTCCGTGGTTCTTTTTTTAACACGCCACGGTAGTATCTTCGCTCCACAATTCGGTAGGTTCCTTCCATTAGGTTTCGTTTCGTCATCACAGCGGCAATTTAACAGGTTGTTTAGGATATTTGTGAGAGATAGCGGGCTCCCGCGTATAGTATCCGTTAAAAGAGGAAACGGGCCAAAATAGAAGTTTGGTTGGATTAGATCTTAGTTAGTTTTAACGCTCTTTTATAAATTTTAATGGCACGAAACAGCTAACCAGCACTTTGGTCTCGGCCCGGTCACTATCTGCCGGACCATCTCCACCCAAATGGTAACACGAACGGACCCACTTACTCTAGGGGGTATCCATTACGGCAAATTATTTAGCGGTTGATATCCGACACACACTCAGAGTCGAAGTGTTTCGTTCGACTGGACATAAAGATAAGTAGAAAAATAACTCCTACGTAACTACTTGTAGAAATTTCTAACTTTCGCTCAACGGCTTCATTGTTCTCTAAATGGAACCCTTCTCTGGGAAGAGGACCTCCTGGGCGTCTTTGTCAACACTCCAGTCAACTATTCTTTCTCCGACGCTCTCTCCCAAGTGTCGGACTACTCAATCGTCGGTTGTCGCAACTTTTCTCAAGGACGCCATCTTCTCAGACAAATACGGTACTTAGCGAAAATGCCATTCGTTCGTCCGAGAAGAAAACCGCTTTAGAATCTTAACATTTAAATATCTAACAGAACTGTCGCTCTCGACAGGTGTCACGCTTCTCCCTTTGACCCGATTTTGTATCAATCTAGTTCAACACTCGATGGAGCGGAAGCAGTTAGTAAATAGCAATCGACCAAAGGCAGATTTGGCTAGCCATAAACGAATAAATCTTAGAATGGTGACGCAAATGACAAATATGGAAATGACACACATCGTATAATAATAATAAACCACTTTAATTCCATGACATATTCTATAACGATCAACAATAATTGATAAAAAAGAAGAGTAACGCTACATGATAGGAGTATACGAACTGTTATATATATATTTATATATATATATATAAAAGTGAAGATGTACAACCAAAGACGAATGGCAACATTCCTATGGCCACAGCTATATACAGCAATATACAGTTCGGCATCGGGACCAGTTAAGATACCGGATTTTCCGCGGGCAGCTCTAAGTGATCGGGGGCCGACCATCTTCGTTTCCTCTTGGGTTGGTTAGGAAAAGCCTGGGTCGGAGGCCCGGATAGTTTGGCCGCTTCGGTCGGCTGTCTCTGACACTTGGCCTTGTTCTGGCCGGCCAGCAGGTGACAGGACGAGTCTCTATGAGTCAGCGAGATGCACACGTCGCCCACTGATAATTTGTGGCAGGGAAGACCGTACCTCTGTCCGGACCTCTCCGGATCGCACGAAGACCATCCCTGGTTGAAGACGAAGAAAGGATGTTCCACCGGCGCCTCCACCGTCACCTAAACGGGCAAAAACTACATATTAATAATTAAGAAAATTTTTGGCTAATTCGCCCGGCATACATTGGATAACTATATCGATTGGGACGTCTAGTAAAACAGCGGTCTAAAAACGCCATTCTAAGTAGTTTCTGATTTGTCCACCAGATGGAGACAGTTACTAGCGAAGTAAAAAAAAGCCTAAAAAGTTTCAAAGAATCACGGATAAAAATTTTATTTAAAAAATCCGTTTTAGCTGTATAATAAGTTAAAAAAATTATTTTTTGTTTTTGTATCATCAATAAACAGAATGAAATTAAATTATTTGGTAGCTCCGATCGAAACTAGCTACCCCATTAATAATTAAAATACCATTGACAAATTTATCCTTTGATTCGTAAATACGTTTGATAGGAGGAATGATCCTACCAATATCGGATGTTTTTATTTATGAATAGATAAGTTGTCGCCATTCGGTCCAACTAAATAATTCGAGTGCCGTATATAAGACCATCGCTTTTTAAATATATGGTAAGTAAAGACCAATCGAGTAATAATTTTAACCATTGGCACAACTATCATTCGAATGCTATCAAACGGAGATAAATTTAATTTATTTCGAGAATGTTTTGCTATTTAAGTAAAGAAAATGACCATAATTTGAAATTAAGATAAATGCAGTAAATTTACATTTTTCGATAGAGATAGAGGGCACACTCGGAGTTATACCCCTGGTAGGACGAAGCGAGAATAGTATAAGAAAGAACAAGAAGAGTGGAAAAGAGTCCTATCAGAAGTGTAGTAGACTACTAGCCGAAAAAAAAAAAAAATACAATCTACAGTCGCCTGAGTATCCCGCTCGGGTAAGACGGTAAGTGAATTCTGCCTCCATCTACGGGAAAATGCATTAAAATGAATGAAATTTATGCGCATTATTAATGGCCATCAGGCCACATTCGTCCCGATATTTTCAGCCTACTTAGAATAAATTTAAGCCTGTTGTATGTCAATAAATTAAATTTCCGTTGGGAACACACGCCCTTTAATAATCGTCAGCTAAAACGTCGAATAGTTTCAATTCAAAGGGTGGCCAGATAATAATGGCCCCTTTTTAGGAAAAATATTTATTTTAAATTAATAATAATATTTAATAATATAATAATAAGATATTTATAAATTAAGATATTGCATTAATAATTTGTTTGGAGGGCGTTTTTCTTTACAAAGCTGGGTCCTAGCATCCAGCATCTTTTTAAGATTTTGCCGTATGGTTTGGCGGCCCAGGTTTTGGAAAACGCTATTCTAGCGTCAGAAATTTCGGTTGAATATATTAACCTGGGTGTTTTAAAAGCGACAAAAGCCGTTAGGCCGAAAGAGGGAAATTGTTAAGTTGTTGGGAAGCGCTCGAATTGGAGCAGAAAATATGAAGAGAAAAAGCGACCCACCTGCACTTCGTTATGTCCCACGGAGAAGCTGAGGCTAACAGAATCCGAGCTCTGCGCTTTATCGATGTTGACCACCGTGCTAGAGTCGATCCTCAGATCCGCAC
>WUQG02044844.1:0-10521 GCA_011317285.2 Androctonus mauritanicus
CACAATAATGCAAAACCACATACTGCAATGGTGATGCAACAAAAGTTGAATGAGCTTGGATGGGAAATTCTTAGTCACCCACCATATTCACCTGACATTGCTCCATCAGATTACTATCTATTCTGATTGCTTCAGAATTATCTGACAGGAAAAAATTTACTTCTTTCGAAGCTGTCTCCAAGGCAGTTGCTGAATATTTTGGGTCCAAGGATAACTTCTATGCTAGGGGAATCGACAAGTTGCCTGAACGATGGCAACGAGTGGTTGCAAATAATGGACATTATATTATTGATTAAAATGTAAATAAATGTTATTAAAACTGATTCAAATATTTTCTTTAAAATACAATAGAACTTTCCAGCCAACCCAATATATATAACTTCAATAGGAAATTTGTTTTCCCAGAAATTTCTTTTCTAATTGGAATCAAAAACAACATCATGGAGATGAATAATGCAAAACAAGTGCTGCATTCATGTAATACAAAAAAAAATTTTCTTCTTAGAATTTAAGTCGATTATGTTAAATCAAAACAAACTGTGCAAAAAGAGAATAAAATTTTTTTTCTAGTTCATGTTAAATCAAAACTGTGTAAAAAAAAATTTCATATGAAAACAGAACTGGATGCATTCCAAAGAAAATGAGGCTTATCACTATTCTGTCCTCTAAGTTTCTTGTTAACAACTTTTGAACTAATTAGTATTAATATATTTTCATGAAATTTAGTAGTGATAGTCTATTATTAAAATTAAACTCAATAGCATATTATTTACCCCTATTTAAATGACAGAAATTCATATTACGAATCCCTGTAATAATGGAACTATTTGATGAGTTTTTATAATATTAAACATAGAAGTCATACAATAATGATGATTTTGTTTATATATATGAAAGGTACCAAATCTCATATCACTACAAGCCACATATAAGAATCTCAAATATTTGAGAGCACTCAGTTTTTCAAGATAATCTCAACCAATGACTTCAAAAATTGTTTATATTTTACATATATTTATTTTGTATAAATGCATTCTATTTTTACAATAAATGAACCAATAAAAAATATATTAATTTTTAGATTTAATAAGTATTGCTTCATTCTATTATTGACTTTGCATGGTTCACAGCCACATTGAAAATATCAGAGCTGCATATGGCTTGCAAGCCAGTTTGGCCAATGTGAGTATATATTTTAATTCCATATTCTTAACCATTTCAAAACAATGGATGTATTTGGAAAATACAAAATTAGTTCTTTCCAGAATTTCTTGTTTCTAATATGACCCTGTCAAAAACTAATTGGGGAATATTGATATGGATAACAAATAAATTTAAAAGCCAAGTAACTTTTTGCTTCATCCATTGTAAGAGAACTATAATACAATGATATATATTGTAACAGCATATCCATTTTATGAAACATGCTTTGTTTTCCTTAAATAAAATTTATTTAAAGATAATTTTTAATATACATTTAAATTATTTACATTGATTATATTCAGACTGCCTGTAAAATGTTCTGAAATAATGCTGGAAATTTTCAACATTTATATACATCATCATTACATCAGTATATATGGAGCAGTGAAGCATAATTAAAATCGAAAAATCATTTTGAACATTTATTCTAACTTGTTTTATTTCAATTAAAATTTTTTTAAAAAAGATTTATTTTATTTAACTATGTAGCTTTATAAATTTTAATTGATAGTGAAAATAATAATGATTCAGTAAAACCAAAATGATATTTATTTTTGTTAAACTGTGACTAAAAAAAGTCATTTAGCTTTTTATTTTGCCCTCCTTTATTTTTAATATTAGTTTATGAAAAAATCTGTATAAAGAAAATTGCTTCTTTTATTATAGAAAGGTTTTCAAGTAGGTACAATTTTGGTTATAAAAATTTGTTGCATAATTAGTTTGCCCCACAAAATATTTTACAAACTAATCATAAAATGTTTAATATTCTTATATAACTGTGGTAAAAAAAATCTTGCTCTAAATATGCAGTGTGTCAAAAACCTGATAAGAAAACCAAGGTTAAAAAATAATTATGTATTTTGTAGAATCATAATTTTATGTACAGAATAAAAATATTTGTAGATGTATACAAAATAGTTTTGTTTGTTACATTATTTTGCATATACTCATTTTTGTTGTGATTATTGGGTGAAATTTTACAATTGCCAGACTTTTGATATACATTGTATAAATATTTAATATATCTAATGAAAAAAAATGTTTTTTGCATAAAGAATTGCAATATGTATTCATAAAATAAAACTTTTTTAAAGTTTAGTACTTCCAACAAAATTATTAGATTTAAATAATACAATTTTACCAAGATGTCTTTTTCAACAAGTTGCAACTAATATTCATAAGAATATTTGAAGTGAAGCAGAAACAATTAAGTAAACAAGTTTTAGTTGGAAATTTCTTTGAAAATCACAATAGAAACTATAATCTGAATTTATTGCTATTCAAATGAATTTTTTCATTCTAACTTTTAAACATTAATTTGTATTGTATCTAGAAAAGATTTATATTTTAAGTTCTATTTTGGCAAATATTCTTCAAAATAGAAAAGAAAGAAATTTTATGCAAATATCTATGTCCATACATTTGGCAAAATTCTTTTAAAATCACAATATCATTAGATTAGAGAAGCAAAATAAAACATAATGAAAATTATATTTTATTGCACATGAAATTTACATATGAGTCAAAAATGAAAATTTATTATTTACATCCTTGATGTTTCATGAATTTTTTTTTGGTTAAATTCAGTATAAAATGATATTTGGTATCTCAATGTTTTGCAATTAGAAAATAAAAAGTGGCTGTGAAAAAATGTATCATGTGTAAATGATGTAGATGGATATTAAAAAATATTATGATAATATAACAATTTAGAAAAATGTACATATTAATGAATTATCATCTTACACCTGAGCATGTTTTTTTTATGAATCTAAATAGTAGAATTTGCCAAAATATGTTGGGCATAAAAACAGAATTTAACTTTTTAACATAACTACAAACCTTCATTAAAAAATAAATTTAATATGAAGTTTTTCAAAATGATTCATCATTAGATTTCATTTTTTTTATAATGCATCTGGATATATTAATATATTTGCTTATATTGGCACAGTTTTTGTTTTTAGTTTCCAGAAAAGCTGGTTTATTGCAAGAAAGCAACAAATCAATTGGTTAATCATTTTTTAATTGGATAAATATTGTCTCTCTAGGGAAAAGTCCTACTTCTTTCAATGTTTGCTCTTTGTTGAGAGAACAGAGCCTTCTTCGTGGAAAATGTGTAACTAATTCATAACTTTCAGCAGGATAACCTGATGATACAGCAAATAACAGTAGCGCCTAGGACACAAAATGAAATTCTGATTACTTTCAATATACACATTACTATATATCAATCAACAAGGCATTAATTAAAAAAAACAAAAAATCAATCAATTTTGTTTGACCAACCTGTAGCTGAGAGGTAGAGGGAAATGTTATGTGTTGACGCCTACCATCAGGGAAACGTATTATCAATTCTGACTTTGGATCTGCAGAAATTTTATTTAATAAGAGTTTTAACAGAACTTACTATTGGTATCACATAAAAATATAGATCAAAAACATTTTTAACGATAATACTGAATAATTTGTAAATTCAAAACAATTTTTTTTGAAATATATAATTCACATTTAAATTTCTAATTAAAATTTTTTAATTATGAAATTAAAACAAATTAACCAAATAAATAAACACAGTATTCAAAGTGAGAGGCAAAGCAGAATCTTCAAGAAAATAAAAAGTTTGATAATATTCTAATAAAATAATTCTGTTCCAAATAATATAATGTGGAAATTTTTGCTCATAAATTGTAGCTGTTAAAAGATCTAATTGGAAATCATTTTCAGTAAATTTAAACTGTAAATGATAATTTATACTTTAAAAAATAACATAGTAAACAGAGACCAGGTTCGGGAAACAAAATAAAAATACAAAAACAAGCTTAAAAGCCGAACCAAAAAGTTTTTGGTTCGGCTTTTAAGCTTGTTTTTGTATTTTTATTTTAAAAAATAACTTAAACTTTGGAAAACTAAATTTAACTAATTAAAATCATATATCTGGTTCCAAAAGTAAACAATACAAAAAAGAACTCTGAATTTATAGATCTTAATTCAGAACAATAATATAAATATTCTTGAGTTATATCATTCTTTTGAATATTTTTATTTAAATGCTTAAATAAAATATTCAAAAGAAATTTGAACCTATATTTGGTATTTAATCTTTATAAAGACCTGGCTAATGATAATTTTTTTTATAAATCAAAAACATTTTTTTTAAAGTAAACATATACCATTTTCTATAAATTCAGTAATATTCATATTAAATTTAAATCATTAAGTACAGACAAAATATTTATATTATAATTTTTTTATATTGAATAATTAAATATAAATACTTTTACTGCTTAAAATTTACTAAAAATAACTAAATAAGATTCAGTGAAATGAATTGTTTTCAATATTAGTAATGAAAAATCATGTAATTATTATTTTCTCTGAAGTTTATGCTCTGCTTCAATTGAAATATCATTTTGAATAAACAAATATATTGAACTAAAATGAAAAATATTTTTTAATAATTAAAAAAATTAAAATTTAATTTATATTTTAATAATGTAAGAAAAGAATTTTAAATTATTCAAAATTAAATTACAAAATTTAATACTAAAGCAAAAAATATCAAATATTCTTATGGAATTTATAAAATTCAAAACAAAATTAAAATCTTTAAAAATTACAAATTTCAAATAAAATTGTATTCTTTGGCATTATTTTTTGAATATTAAAAATATATTCTATGTATTTATTTTGTAGGATTTTTAAAAATAGTTTGAGTTTGTTCTTCTTAAGCATATATACTGTGTGAATTTCTAATTACAATATTCAAAGTCATCTAAAATGAAAATTTTAATGTATGTTCTTACATATTTTAAAAAAACATTTTCCTTTTTTAATAATATATAAATTGTAAATTTAAAAATGTTTATCAAACAATACTTAATATATAAATTATAATAAAAAATATTTCGATATATATTATGTACATAAAATAACTATTGAATTAGCCCAAATTACAGACCACCTGTAAATAAGTTAAATTTTTTCTTTTCAAAAGACTAATTTTTTCTATTAAATTTAACTGAATATAAAAACAATTATATATTTTAATATTTAATCCTTTAATCATTAAATATTTATTTTTATTTTTTGCTCATTTAGAAAGAAGATTATTTGAGGAATATCTTACAAAAATTAATGGCCAAAGCTAACATTTAACAGTATACTTGATATATATATACACACTCAGTAATTGTCAACAATCAGAGTTAAAGTATTTGATTAGTAACTATTTTTTCTTCGAAAAATAATATATCCAATTCGTTTTCAATAATATAGCATTTTATATTTCTTATAGGAATATCTCATAATTTAGATAGATAAATTAATTTTCACTTTATAATTTCATTGTAAGATTCTTTTAAATTCAATGATAAACTAAGCAAATGGCATTACCACAAAATATGAAAATTATTTATTATATCTGCAAATATACAATAAAACATTTTTCTCTCTTAGTCCAGATTAAAATATTTTTAATCTTGGTTAATAGAGAGAACTGGTTATTAGATTAATAAACTGCATCTCAGTGCAAATTTGATCAATAAAAAATATTTCAAATTAACGTTAACAAATTTATGACAAAAATTAATGTTTCTGTATATTAATTAGTTAGTACCTATTATTAAAAATTATTGTTTTAAGCATAATAGACAGTGTTTTATTTATGAAAAAGAGCAATACTGTCCAATACATTTTGAAACTTTTATAATTAAAGATATCCAGTTTACATATAAAATTATTTTAGATAATGAAAAAGAAAATTTGCAGTCACTCTGAATTGCTTAAGAATTAAGAATTTTAATGCTGTCCAGATAACAAAAAAATTAGATTAATGACATTTTATTGTTTATTGCCTAACTTAGTGTTTTTCAAACTGTGAAGCATGAGTCTATGGCAAGGGGGATGAATAAGATTTAATAAAAACATAATTTTTGAGACAAACAAGCAAAAAATGAATTCAAATTGGTGTCGAAAAAAATGAATCTGCAAAAGGGTTATAATACAGTACATATGTTTATGTATCCAGAAATTTTCTGTTGTAGCTATTTTAAAGACAAAATATCGATCTTGTTTAGTAATTGAAAAAGAATGGCAAGTAGCAATATCTTCAATCATATTCTGATTTGAGAGAATTTATGCTGAAAAACAAGTCCACTCATTGCATTAAAAATGTATTCAATTTTTGCATTTGTAATCTTTGTTTGATTGTATTAAAAATTATTGCACAATAATAAATATATATTTTTTATGTATAAGAACTTTATTTATATAAAATATGGTATATTGTTTTATAATATTAAATTGTAAGTAGAAAGTATTTAAAAATTAGACTGTTTATGAAAATGAAGGCATACCAATTTTTTTATGAAAAAGAGAGTGCAGACACAAAGTTTATGAAACCATTGGTCTAGCTTATTTTAAGAGTATAATTTTAAGCTGATATTAAAATTTTATTTAAAGTCAATTTAGAAAAAAGATATGGTCTAATACAGTATATTAGTTTGTTTTTATTTGAGACTTATATCAAGTAAACTGAATCAAGAAATTAAATTTTAGTTTATCTTTTTAATTTAAATAAAACTTCAGTACAGTGAGAAATGATATGATAAAGAAGAAAACAGATTCCAAGGGAAGTTTTATTATTATTACTTTAAACTCTGTGGCAAAACTTTTACAAATATATATATATATATATTTTTTTCAGAGTAATATTTATTTACATACATTATATTATACTATTTACAAATTTTTAATTATTGATTTGATAAATTTTTTTTTATAAAGTTTATGTTCATATTGAATTGTGTTTAATTTGTAAATGAATGATGCACTATTTGGCATATACAAAATCCATACTTTGCTTGGATGTCAATGTTGGTAATATCAATTTGCTGTAAAAAAAAGGATTACTTGACTTGATTGTAATAATAAATAACTCAACAATGCAGAAACAGAGTAAAATGTAGTCTAATAGATTAAATTTAGATGGTGAAAAAGAAGAATTTGCTCTATTTTATTAAATTATACATTCAACAATGAATACTTCAAAATAAATGCAGTTGAAATAGATAAATAAAAAAAAAGTTTTTGTTTAATTACTGAAAAAAAATACAATAAAATTCTATTTATTCATTATTTTCAGATAATGACATCTAGCATATCTGTAAGTAATTACATTTGTTCATTTAAATAAAATTATTATTTTTTTGGTATATTAATTATGTATTATGATTTAAATGAATCTAATCTTGTCAAATAACTCTTGGTTAAATGAAAATCTTAATTAGAATTGATTCATAATAAGATTACCTTTAATTTTTAATTAATAATTAAACCAAAATACAGGTAGTCTTGATTTTCAGGTGTCATAAATTGGAAATGTCCAAAATTTATGGATTTCTCACTGCCAATATTTATTATTATACTCCATTTTATCATAAAAAACTTAATGAACATAAAAAAAAATGCTTTTTGTACATCAGTTCATTAGTTCAAGAACTCAAGCCCTTTCTCAATTGCACTGACTAATCACAGAATTTATCAACATCATCACCATTGTAATGGTCATAAGTCAAGAATTACCTGTAATTTAAATCAAGAGTGAAGTTATCTAAGTTAATAAACTGAAATATCCTTATATATGAGAGCAGAATTCACACATTATTTGACCTACTTATTTTAAGAAATAACTAAAGTGTTCAGTCTTTCTTCTAATAATCTATCACACTTTCTTTTAGTAGGATTCTTTTAACTTTATATTCTTTTCACTTCTTTTTCATTCTTTCAATAAGTAAGCCTATAAATACAGTCCTCTATCTCTTTCAAAAATAGATATATAAAAATTTATTTAAAAAAAACATATTTCAGCTTATTGTTTGAAGAGACCCACCTGGTATGTTCTCCACAAGCAACTGACTTTTTTTGCTTATGAACCCCGAGTCCTAACTTATAAGTATGTGGACCCCCATATACACATATGTAATATTTCTAAATGAAATATTTATCTGTAGGTTAGTAAAAGCTAATAATTAAACAATTCCAATATAATATAAAAAATGTAAATTACAAATTTTGAAAATTTTAATTGGTAAAACTGAAAAATATTTTTATTCGTAATGACAGAATTAGGGGAAAAAATTTAAAAACAAAATACTATTTCAAGCAACATATATAAATTTATTCCTAAGACTATTAAATAGGATCCCATTAAATAGCCCTACTGAGATTCTTGTGGCTGTTGTTTTGATATTAGCATTTTAATATTTGGCTCCAATTTTGTGAGAATCAGACAAAGATCACTTCTGTTTACTATATCAAGTCGATTATGATTTTTTTTGCGTCAACTAAAGAAGGTTCCAGAAAATACGAGTATCTTCTAACTGCGAATTTCTGGATTTTTCTATGACATTATTTTATTATTTTTATTTAACAAATTATTTTTTTATAATATTTTATCATAAACTCCTTAGCTCATATTATGGATCCCCGAAATATAATTTTTTTGTTTCTTGTGGAACCCCTCAAAGCTGTTTTGGATCCCTGGAGGGCCATGTGGATCCCGGTTAGGAAAGGCTGGATTAAATCAATGAGTATACTGATGATAATTTTAAAACAAATAAAAATAAATTCTGTTTTTTGAAATTTTGTGTATTTACATGACAATGAATTTTTTATGATGTTGAGAAAATAACACTACCCTATATATCTAAATTTGATGTAGAAGTCTTGAAGTTTACTTTGACAAAAAGATTGACTTACATTCATTATATTTATCCTCTGAAAAAAAAATTTATACATCTTTTTGATATTACTGGAGAAATTTTAGGCAAATTTAATCATTGAAGTCGTAAAAACTTAACATATATCAACTATATAACTTACTTAATATATAACTTTACAATATATAATTATATATTGTAAAGTTATATTTTATACAATATAACTTATATAATATATAACTTACTCAAAGACATGGATCATCGAAGTCGTTAAGAGCTTTCTACTGTTCCCTATCCCTTCTAAAATATTGTAAACATTGGCTGCTTATATCATAGCCTCAAAAATTTTATTTAACTAGAATCTGCTTTGTTTAAAATTATAAATCGTCTATGCCTACTTCTGCACTTCCCAGATAATATTCCTTCTGACGAAAAATACAGTATCCTCAACACTTCTGAATTTGATAATTTAATAAGGAAAAAATGACATAAATAGTGTAGATAAAATGATATCAGAAGATAATTTCATTTTTGACAGTTCAATAAATATATTGTCTTATCATATTCATAATTTTAATCTTTTTTTTTATCTGCTTATATGTTAAAAATAAGGATGATTGTTTCGAAACAATCGGTTCATAAATGAACGTGTTAAACGATAAAATTTACTATTTTAATATATACAAATATCTCTAATTAAAACGTTATAAGATGCAAGAAATTTGTTACTTTACCATATCATTAGCAATATTGTAACTTATGCATAAGTCAGATATAAAAATGAGTTGACTATGCTGATTGTAATATTTGAAAAATTTTATAATATTAAATATTATATTGAAGTTTTTCAAGCATTAAATTTAGTAAGAAAAAAATATATAATATACTTAACTATTTTTACTCACATTAAATTGTATTTACAGTATTATTTTTCCTTATAAACATGAAAAACAAATATAAAAAATACTAACGAAAATATTGTACTTATGTAGTCATAATTTAATGAAAATCCTGTACAGTTTATTCTCTTACGTGAAATGTTAGATGCTATTCAATAAAAGAAATTCTAAAATTAATTATTAAAAAATATTAAAAAATTATTTTACCAAGAAATTAAAATACTACATTTTAATATATTGATATTGTTAGCAAACTTTTTTAACTTATAAATTTAATTGTATTTATAAATACAATACTGTATATAAAATTACATTAGATCGTACGCGTAACAGCTTCTATAGTGACTGTCATACTCTTACTTAAAATTAAATAATTGATGTTGCATAGTTATGCCATAACAAAAAGTTTCGATAATCTGTAATATCATCTCTGACTAAATAAATGACTGTTTATTCACTAATTATTATATGATGCATTTAATTTAAAATTTTATGAAAAAACAGAATTTTGTTAATTATGTGATAACAATATTGAATATTGCTATCACGTAATTAAAAATAATAGTCCGAAAGAATGATTTTTTTTTGGCCAAATTGTTTATTTGTTGAGATGCGCTTTTGCATGCAGGATGGAAATGTGGAACTGTGATTCAGTGAAACATTTCGATGCACGAATTCCCGAATTTTCTGTTCAGGGT
>WUQG02044855.1:0-29338 GCA_011317285.2 Androctonus mauritanicus
GTGTGTGTGTGTGTGTGTGTGTGTGTGTGTGTGTGTGTGTGTGTGTGTGTGTGTGTGTGTGTGTGTGTGTGTGTAAGACCTTTGACAATATCAAAGGCCACACATATTACTATTTGCTACTACTACTATTTGTTTCTTGTGATTGATAAATAGTATAATAATAATTGTAATGTGTATGGCCTTGATATCATCAAAGGTCATGCACATATTACAAGTATTATCAAAGGCATTCTTTTTTTTATGAAAATGTAGTTAGTATAACATATCTAAAATATGTTAAGTGATCAATTAATATCACAATTGATCATCTGTATATTTTCCAAAACATCTTTCCAGACTTTTGGAATTCATTGTAAAATCTTACCAAAAAAAATAAAATGAAAAATCTCTTTGTCCACATATTAATATGTGTGTATATGTTAATTTTCTATTATTTCTTTTCTAATAAGTTGTATAGCCAAAAATTACAGCTTCAGGGATAATTTTATTTGCTTCTGTTAAAACAGAAAATTAGTTAGGATATATACATAGCAATATCAAATATGAAAATCATTATTAGCACTTCTAATCTATTACTGTATTTTACTGACTATTCAACATTATTATTTACAGGCTGTAGCTTAAGGCATTTGTTTGAAACAATATCAAGAGTTAAAATGTCAGTGCTCAATGCTTCTTCATCATTTACTATATTTCAATATAAATATTATTTTGATAACTCTTTTGTCTAAATTGTGTTAAACTTTAAATTACTATTTAAAAAAAAGTATTTTCTATAAAAATAGAATATATGAATTATAACTTCTATTATTATTTCTTAGCTTATTTGGAACAATTAAGAAAAGTTATAGAAACAGCCAAAAACATTTCTGTTGCTTAAATAAATATTTTTTGTCTATTGGAGCTTGAGTTTTAATAAACTGTTATACACATAAAGATAAATAACATAGCATTTATATTAATAATTTAAATTTTAAAGAAACATAAAACTAAAAACTATCTATTTTAGAACCAATAATTAACATTTTGATACTAATAACAGAATTTTATTTTAGTGTTCATTTCAATGCATAAAAATAAGAGCAAAATTCTGCCTGTAATTTGATATTCTTTTTATTTTATCTCTCTCTAGTAGATAATTTTATCACTTATCAAACTTTTACTATAATATTTTGATGCCATCTGTTGTTATTCTGTGAAGTTTTGTCATATAATTTTTGTAATTACAAATAGTCCTTGACTTAGAATGGGGTTCAGTTTAAACCTCTGTAATAAAATAGAATTATTAAAGTCAAAAATGTCCAAAATTTATGGATTTTTCCATCATTATCTTTATTATGACATTATACATTATTGTAATAAATATAATGAACACAAAACTATAAGAACTAAACATAAAAAGAATGCTTTTGATATATCAGTTCATTACATATAGACTAGTATGCATGTGAATTGTATTCCAATCACAGAATTTACCAATGACATCACTGTCATAAATATGAGTGCCTATAACTCAAGGACATTGTGGAGTGATTTCAGAGATTTGGTCTAGACCTGCATCAGGGTTTACTTTTAAATCCAGTTTGGCTAAATCAGCACTAAAAACACATTTTAGAGACCTAATTTTTAACATGTCTAGAAAGAACTAGTCTAGATCAACACTGTCATGATAATTGTTGCTTGCCCCTTCATCTTAGGACTGGTGAATCAAACAAATTACTTGTAAACATGGTGTCACTCAATATGGCAGAATCTTTAAATAGAAATTCACAAAAGTTTTCTGAGGACGAAAAATCTGTTTTGGCCATCATTGTTATCATTTATTGCTAGATGAATGCCAAAGGATATGGAAACCAGTCTTTATGGAAGAAGACAGCTTGGGAGAAAGTGCAATTGGTTAAATCTATTAAAATAAACAATATTATTTGTTTATTTTAACAGATTTAACCAATATTTTAGTATCATCTGCAATATTTTTTAGTTTTAAATATAGTATTTTATAGTAGTGTATCTATTCTGATGACAATAACTGAACTTCTGATTACTATAAGAGTTTTCATAATGCATTTTAATACAGATGATTCAGGATTGTAAATTTTGATAAAATTAAATGCTTGATAACAATATCTGCAATTATAATAAGCAGCTTCCACTGTATTTATATATATAAAAATATAAAGTTCTAAAAATATCTAAATGGTTTTTTAAAAAAAGTTCGATATTTTATTGTTATCTGTTATATTTTACTGACACTTCATTTGTCCTTCAAGTCTGATTACTTCAAGATCAAACTCTAAATTATGTTGATAACAAGACAGAGGATCAAAAATAAATAGTTTATAAGTTAAAATATACATCAGTCACATTTCTAATATCCAAACTGAAACCAATATTCGATATAAAATAGATCAAAACCTTACAAAGCAAACAAAGTTGAACATGACATTTATAAATATGTATTTGTTATACATTAGGAATAAGACAAAACAGAAGAGTATCAAAAGAATAATAAGAGATTAGTGATTAAAGAAATAGCCAATAGTTTCGATATTTAACAAAATGTGACAAATGACTAAAAACGAAAATTTCTTTATAAAAAAAAAATCAAAATTTAAGGCAAAATTTAACAAAACCAGTTTTTTTAATAAAATATTTATTTTTTTATTAAAATGAAAAAAAATTTTTTTTTTACAAAATCATTATTATTTTGAACGATATCTTTGGCAGCTTCAGAAATATAATTTTTTTTTCCCCCTCTCTCCAGTACACCGACTTAAAAGTTGTTTATAAGGAAACGAATCCAATTTATAAAATTCCCTAATATTTGGCCAAATATTTCCCTCATCTTTGAAAAATATATATGGGTCTTCTTTATATCCCCAAACTTTTTTCTTTTTTCTGGGAGGACTTCTATCAGATTCATTTTTCATTTCAACATCAGATAACTTTTTAAAGTGTATAATTTTGTTTTTATAAAAGAAAAATAAAGTGTATAGTATTAAATTCTCTATCAGGCCAAGTTTGCCAAAAAATTGAAAATTATTTACAGAATAGAAGAAAGCATAATATATAGAAGATATACTGAAAATTTCAGATAGGTGCCTTAAAAAATAAAAAATACTGTGATTTACTTTATTAAAAATTTTAACAACATTATGAATATTAATCAGTATGGTATAAATGGCATTCAAGAAATCATGCATTGCAAAGGTAAAAAACAAAATTTTTGAGCTAGAGTAAATTCTTATTTATTTAGTTGCATGGGAATTAGATTATTAAATCACAGTTAGAACAGTAACTTAGAAAAAGCAATTTTGATGCAAAACATCAAAAGAAAATAAAATGAACAGTATGACATGGAGATACTTAAGATCAATGACATATTTATTTTCATATTTTTTCCCATAATTTAAAAAAAAAAGCAACACACAAGATTGACTGAAAATTTCTTCTTTTACTAGCTATTTAGCCAATTAAAAGACAGAACAAATTTTCAGTAAGTTTTGGTAGAATTTTCTTTGGAAGATTTTATTTTCCAAAGGAAATTTTACCAAAACTACACAATAATGTTTTTATCAAAACTTATATAATACAATAATAAATTTTCATTAAATTTTGCTAGAAGCACAAATCAAGAAAATGAATGTAAAATAATTACTGATTATTTGCTAATTGATCAGGGATTCAGTGCACTAACATGATTATAAATATCAGGAATTGTCATATCTGTAATGGATGTAACAACTCTTTGACAGTGCAATATATCAATGTATTACATTTTTTTTTAATAATAGTGTAATTATCTATTCAAAAAACAGCACTGCATCATTTTATAATAGAAAATATGATAATACATTAGATAAAGAAAAGTCAATAATGAATTATACAAATTATTTAGCATTTTACTTTTGTATAATGAAAGAGTATTAATCACAAAAAATTTTTAAATATGTATTAAAATATGTATAATAATAATTATTATTATTATTTATTCAAACAAATTATTTAAAAATCAATATTTAATATATTTATCTAAAAATTACTTTTTTAAAAATAAGATTTTAACTTTAGATAAAAATTTACTTCAGACTGTTTTAAGCTGAAATCCAAATCTTTTTTAATGCTTGGTAACCATTCTTTTATATCTTCAACAGAATTCAAACTATCCTGGATATGAAAATAAAATACAATGATGTATACATAAAAATACAATTTTTATAAAATTATACATTTTATTTATTTCAATAAAAACAAATTTATATTTTATCTTATATGATAAATTTATTCTTTCAAATTTAATTCAATTTACCATTTTTATTACATTCAGTTTTGAAATAATCCACATATATATGCTGAATTTCTAATTAAGCTCTACAGCAAAGTAAAAATTTTTAAATGGCAAAACGTTTTTGGACATAGTACATCCCTCATCAGTGCCATATACTTATGCTAAACAGTTAGTATTAGCTAATTTAAAATCATTCAAAACTGTTTAGAATGATTTTAAATTAGCTAATACTAACTGTTTAGCATAAGTATATGGTACTGATGAAGGACATACTATGTCCAAAAACGTTTTGCCATTTAAAAATTTTTACTTTGCTGTAGAGCTTAATTAGAAATTCAGTAATAAAGGAGCAAAGTGTTTAATATTCTTATTATACATATATATGCTGTTAGACATTTCTGAAGCATTTGATAATATTTTAATATTGAAAACTTTTTCATAAATTAATCATTAAATTACATATTTATATTAGATAAATTATTTCTTGGAAAATATCACATTGACAAGCTAAAAGAACACAAGCATACAAATTTATTCAAAAGAGTAATATTTTTAATTATTTTTAGTCTCTTTAGTTTTATAATTAGAGAAAATTAGAATTAAAATAAAATGTCCTAAAATACAGTAATCCTCTGCCAACTGCAAGAGGTATATTCCTTCAAAATAACATGACTGGTGAATCTGCAGTTGACGAAGTTCACTTTCTATGAGAAAAGTAAGGTTAGCAGAATCGGTAAGAAAATAAAACATTTACAATACTTTTCATTGCACACAATATTCTTTAAATATGAAAAAAATATTTAAATAAACTTTTAATAAATTATTTAAATAAACTTATTTCTATGGATTATTTAAATATTTAAATAATCCATAGAAAATAATTTATATACATTAAAATTAAAATAGTTTCGTTGAAACAGATATCTACATATTGGCAACTGATGGACAGGCAAGGACTGTTATCAGATGATTGCTTTAAATAGCTCAGAAAAGATGTACTGCTTCATTTTCTTCTGAAACTCTATTTTGTAATTGTTTATATGGAGTTAACAAATCTTCCGAATCCCATTTTAATTTTAGACTCTGCTCCATGTTGGGATTAATTTCAAAGAAAAATTCTATGAGATTATTTGCTATTAGTAGTCCTTTGTTTAGGTTAAAAGGAGTCATTTTATTCTTTTCATCTTTGTTCTCTTTGTCATTATCCTTTTCCTCATTAGATCTGATTAGTTACACCATTTCTCTTCAAGCGGCGGTCACATCTTGCGATTTTTAGCCGCGGCCACGACTGCGACCGGAATCAGCGGTACACTCAAAACCAAATGGCTACAAACATGGTCTGGAATGCTGGACGAGAATGCAGATTAATAGAGTTGATTAACAAAAGGGAATGTCTGTGGGATTATTAATTCGGATTTTATTTTCGTCTTTCCAATCTGTCCATCTTGTAACTTATACTTGAATAAGACGCATCAGCTCTTCATTGTTCCAATCTGTCCATCTTGTAACTTATATAGTACTTGAATAAGATGCGTCAGCTGTTACTTCATTGCTTAACCAAGTCAGCGATTGCTACAATTTTATTGGCTAAAAGTGTAGATTAGCGCGACAGCAGTAACTACAGTGTGACCAGAACAGTCAAGTGCAACAAGCGACTTCTTCCGGTCGCTGTGGCGGCCGCGGCTAAAAATCGCAAGGTGTGACCGCCGCTTTACACAATTGTCAAACATTCAATATGTGTCGTTCTCGTCTTCAACATACAGTTCATTATTTGTGTTAATTAATTATGTTATCTGCTGAATCATTCTCAGAATATTTACGCTATCAACTCAACATATTTCTACTATGGTTGAAAGAATGTTCTCCCAATTTCTACTAATAAAGCGTTCAGAAAACTTATGTATTCTTTATGGAGTTCCTGACCACCTGGATCTGGACCTGGTGAAAAGAGCATCCGTGCAAATCGATAGAGATAACAGTCAGGACTCAAAATTCAGAAATTTGAAATCAGTAAATGATTTTTTTAATGGCCGTCTTTTCGCTTGTCATAAATTAAAACAATTTCCAAATATTACAGCTAGAATTAACAAAAATGAAGAATTTCTTTATTATTATGTTTCAATTAATTTTGAGCCAATATTGTCAATTTTCGATACAGTGGTTGGCCAGTCGGTCTTAATAATAGGAAAAATTTATTAGAAATATCCGAATTATTGCGTTAACAAATAAATAGTCAACGTACAGATCTAATTACTGTTTACTTTTTTCAATGTAAAAACGGAAAAATTAACAAACTGCATCAAAGTCGTTTTAATATGTTGCATCTAATATGCATCTATGGGTCCGGGCCCGGCCCGTCTATCGCCATCCTCCCAATCCAGCTGATCCCTTCTAAAGTGTGGCATCCTGTGGAAGGGCTTGTTTCGCCTTGCCACTTAGTACTCTTACTGAGTGAAAGTGACATCATCTGTTGACAAAAACATGCATCGAAGATGAATTTGTTCAACAATGTTTGTTGCCTGATAAATCAAAAATGCAATAAATGAAAATTTTCATGTCTGTAAAAACCCAATACTTTTTTTCCATTCGCAAAAATACATATGTCTTGGAATACTAGCGATCCTAATCCAAGCATAGCTGCCATGGATAAATAATAATTGATTTTATGTAAGGCTTTCTTCCCCGAATCATTTCTCAAAAACTTATCAACTAGAATATAATTCCATCTAAAAGATAAAAGATGATAATTAACAAAATTACTTTTTAAAAAATAAAAAAAAAAAAACTAAAAGATTTTATGATGGAAAGTCTGATTCTTCAAGTGTAATTCCAGAATTGTAACAACTGGACTTCTGATATTTTTTACAGCGCAAGGATGTTTGTAATCAGTTATACTTATCATTGAGCATCGTTATCTATTTATTTCTCTCACTGAAATTATTTTAATATCAGTTTCTTAAATGAGAAAGATATTCAAAGCACTTACATCCAGGACTCAAATTTCGGAAATTGTTTTCTTTTGGAAATGATGATCTGTAATTTTTTTTATGCTTTTAACAAAGCAACATCGATGCTTTTTTAGTCAACAAATGACGCCACTTTCCTCTCAGTCAGAGTACTAAATGGCGGGGCGAAACAAGCCCTTCCACAGGCTGTCCATCCCTGCGGAGGGGTCAGTTGGATGGTGGAGGACGGAGAGCGACGGGCCAAGCCTGGATCCCATGATAAATATTTTCAAGGGGGTGGGACCTCAGACTCGAACCCGGGTCCTCCAGAGTGGAAAGCCAAAGTGTTTCCAAGCGGTTAATCCGGCCGACCGCAACATCGATATTAGACATTGCAACTAGTGTTTCAAATGATAAAAATGAAGATTCTTTATTACATTTATATATATTAATGAAATAATAACATTGCAATATAAATTTTCATGTGCTGCAGTTTTACTATTGAACATCAAAAAATTCAGAAAAATTTCAATCCTCCAATTCCGTATTTTCTCCATAAAGTATTCAGATTTGTGATATTATGTTAGGATTACAATTTTAATTTAAAACTATGAAAACATTCATTTCATTAATTTAAAAAAACAACAATAATATTCATGCTTAAAATAATTCACAAATTTTATTTTTTAAATTTTAATTTTCAAAAAAAAAAAAAAAAAAAGAATACTGTATTGTTGAATGAATTGCTTCATCTGTGGTTGCAAGTAGGATTTGTCTTTTCTGTAAAAATTATAAAATAATTTCATAAATTATCATCAGCTGTTAATTGCAGAAACACAATTTATATAACTAATTTAAAAGTAGAATTCCATATTTTAATACATAATTTCCTGAACTAAATGAAAATAAACAGGATGTCGAATACGTGTTTGGTGAAAACACCTGCTGTGATGAAGGAAGAATATTTGCTCAAATTTTGAAACTTATGGCTAATAAGTAAAATTATGATGTTCAAATAAAATAGTTAAAAAAAAGGAATAACACCTACTGTTTTCGCATTCACTTCGTGTAATGCATTTTCCATCCAAGTCGATATAACGGATAAATCCTTCGTTACATGCACATCTAGAAACGGGCTCAAGCGTAGGTTTAATAGTTGTGGTTCCATTACACGAACAAACTTCTTCACCACCACCACATATTTTGAAAGTTTGATTGTCGCCACATATTTCTGAAATATTTAAATATTTAAAGTGGATGATTTCTTTCTTTAATAATATATTCACAATCCGTATACATGGATGAGTGAGTCAGTTTTTTAGAGCAATGATTATAACCTCGTTGGTTATCATCTAAACAATTCGACTTCAATCCTGGTGTCGGCCGGATGGCTACGTGAGCCGTCGCTGGTAAAGCTGTGGCTTACCAGCTTGAAGGATCCGGATTCCGCACTTCGAGATTTTCAGGAGGGGTTCGGGCCCGTTCCGCTGAACCCTATTCTTTAACCATCTAGTTGACCCCATCATGGGTCTTGGCTAGCCTGTGATGGGTTCTACACGTGGTCACCGCCAGATAAAATATATCTCTTGGGCGATATAGCAGCTTACTTACATTAATCTAACCAAAATCAATCCTGGTCCGAATTCTCTAGATTTTCAGGCCTTTTGAATTTTATTTTTATTTCGTTTTATTGTTGCAATTGCGGGTGTTGGGCAGAGGGTGAGGGCTATAAGATGGTTGCTATAAAAGTCATGATTTAGTTAAAACCATCTAACCTATCGCTGCTACACCTACCTACAATTTATTTTCAGATGGATCAGTATTTGGCCCATTTAATGCGGTTCATTTACCAGTGGGATCCGAATAATTTCGTATGTGATGTCTTCCATTCGGAAGCAGCATAGAATATAAAGTCCGTTATGTAAACAGGGTAGTATTTTAGAAGGATATATTCAATTATTGCATATATCCTTCTAAAATGCTTCCATTTTAAATGTAGTATACTTAGAATGGCCCCACTAGTTAAAATTCGCCTAAAAATTTAAACTATCATCTAAAAATTTAGAGATAACTAACTTGAAAAATCTAAGATCAAATCCAGAGTGATACGTGATTTTTTTCATCTTTTTTGTTTATTCGTCTTCCTCTTTTAACGCATCAATCGATGGTTTTCTTTTGTCAAAAGATGATGTCACTTTCCACTCAGTAAGAGTACTAAATGGCGGGGCGAAACAAGTTCTTCCACAGGCTGCCATCCCCTGCGGAGGGGTCAGCCGGGAAGGATTTGTTTCGCTCCGCCACGGGTCAAGCCCAGATCCCATGATAAATATTTTTCAAGAGGTGGGACCCCATATTCGAACCCGAATTCTCCAGAGTACAAAGCCAAAGCGTTTCCATGCGGCCAATCCGCCAGACTATCAATCGATGGTTATCGAACATTGAACGAGAATGTATTTAGGCCCGAATATCCGCTTACATCTGGAATCTCGGAATTTAATCTCGATTCTCAAACCTCATATTTCTCTAGACATTAATTTCTCTATAATAAAGGTTTTTGAATTTCAATCTTCAGATATTCTATTGGCCAGACGGCGATTGTTTTTGAAGCCATCGCCTCCAAAAATAATCATCTAATTCAAGACTAAATTTAACTATGAGAGACTCCTAACTAGGCGGGACTAGATATTGTGAAGTATTTTAAGAAGAGAGAAAGAGAGAGAGAGAGAGAGATTACATAGCCCCCTCGTTCTCTCGTCTTTCTTCAGGGTTTTTATTCTTGTATTATTGCAGTTTATCGATAATAATAATCTGAGTTGATCATTTTCAGTAATCTTGTTCACCTAGTAGGTGTTATACTTTGTCGGTCCCAATGTTGGACTGAACTGAGATAAGCTCGTAACTAGTTCACTTCTGCATGTCTATAATAAACATTCAACTTGATAAAACGTTTAAAACCCGATTGGAATTTTATTTCAGATCAAATAAAATTCATGCGAAGTATCCTATTGAGAAACAATAAGATTTAATTCATATACTCTTTTTTTCATCCTTGAGAAAAATAAATGCTGTTTTTGAAAATAAAGATATATTTTCCCTTACCTTTTGTACATTTATCGATGGTAATACACCGTCCCCTTTTTGATTTATTACTACTTTTTGTGTAACGAACAGTTCCATTTTTGCAGAAACATCCCTATGACTGTTCACCCATACAGCAAAATGTATGTAAATTTTGGCAATAAATTTCGCAACCGTGTTCCTGAAATTCCTCGTTAGGAAGGCGACATCTTTCTGCAACTACAAACAGAAAAATTTATTTAGTTTAATATCAACAAATTTATCTGAAAATTTTTAGTGAATACCTGTACAAAATATTTACCTATGACATCAATTTCTTTATATAGAAGGACGATTACGATGCTTATTAAAATTGCAATCATGTCGACGATGACTTTAGCAATGCGTTGGACACCTGTTCTATGTGTAGTTATATATAGAATGAACTACGTCATTGGTTATATAAACCAGATTTTTTTTTTTACTATGAAGTATGCTGAATCTTCAATGTTGCTTCAGTACAATTAATTTAAGCGATTACATGCAGAATATCTACCAGGGATACAAATTTTTTTCCTGGGAGAAAGAAAAAACTTATCATGTAACATGTAAATGTACATTTGAGATGTAATTCGAATTACACTAAATTATATTAGTTTTAGTTTAATTAAGCCGCCATATTGCACAATTTGGCACTTTATATGTTGCTGGCCACTTGTAGAGCCTATCACCATTGATGGGGTAAACCGGAAGATTGAAGAATGGAAGTTCAACGGGCTAGGCCCGTAATCTTCCTGAAAAACTTGAATTTTTATTTATCTAATTTTTCAATTTGCAAAAATGGTATGGCTGAATGAAATAAATCTTCAGTAATTGTAATAAATTATGTAGGTTTACTCTGTAAAAATCATGAAAAGTTTTATAGAAAAATAATTATTAACTGTTAATTATAGAAATGCAATTATTTAGAAATAAAATTTCATAATTTAACATGCAAATTACTGATTTAAATGAAAGTTAACAGGCTGTAGAACATGTGTTTCTTGAAAACACCTGCTGTGACGGCGAACTTTTGCGCTAAATTGGCGACTAACAAAACTCACGATTAATATTGAGTGGTAAATTTTACCTTAAGGAGACCCGAAGCGTGAGAGATTTTTGGGGCTTATTAAAATAAATCTTTTTATTTTATATAAAACAAAAATATTATTTTATTTTTTCAAAAATACAAGTGTGTAAGAAATTCGGACAAATAATGATAATTTTTTTTTATAATAATTTAACATTGTTCAACAAAAGTTTTAATCAGAATAGCACTACTAACTACATATAATATTATTTTATGCAGGAATTTTATTTATAATGGTACTTTTCTACTTTTAGATACAGCATATTTCTCAATAATGTCTTCAAAATTCAGATTTTGTCTCACGTCATTTTCTATAAACATTATTGATAAATGTTGTAAATGATTCTGCCTAAAATTATTTATTAAATAACTTTTATTAAAATGCAGAGAATGATAATTATTACCCTTCCTATGGGGGTTATGTAAGAACTTGTCCCCCGAAGACGATAGGCGCGAAAGTGGAATATGAAGACGAGGCGAGCAAGCCCGTCAGGCGGTCCGGATCCATGTAGGGTCCCACCGCAGGCCCCAGTGAAGGATGTGGGTACCGCCACCGGGGACCTGCGGCGTCAGCTTCAAGTGGCGGTACCCACATTCGTCACATCTGTCCCGATTCAGTATAGGAGTCCGTAAGCGAGCCCCAGTGACGGACCTCGGAACCACCACCAACGCGAGATGACCCTTTAGTTGCATTTTACGACACGCAGGATCAGATGGTGGGAATATTCTAGCTCCTTACCCACAGGGGGAAGATTATTATATACAAGTAGACCCCGTATAATACAGACTCCGAAAATACGGATTCATATAATTGACGGTAAAGTTGTTAAAAGTCGTCATGGAAATGAAATAAACATCGTTTGGTTTTTATTACTGTACAATCAATGGATATTATAAGTAACTGATAAGTAACGTTAAAAAAATTTATCCTACGCGTTATACGGGACTATTTATAGCATTGTATGAGTACTGATCGCAATTTTTTCATCGTGTTACAGGAGAGCGCGTTATACGGGAGTTTATTATATATTCTCTATTATGTACTTATTTTCTCTTTCATTCTCTTCTTTTCAATAATCGACCATGATCATTAAGTATTAAAAAGTTATTTTTTATTTCGAAAGAATATTTTTAAAATTATTCTATGATTTAAATACATATAAGTTAGTATATTTTAAAATAATTAAAATATAAACTTACTAAAATTTTACTAGAAATTTTCACATGTCACTACAATAAAGGAGAATGAAATATTTAATAATGTTCACCGTTTGTTTTAGTCATAAAATGTAAGCAGTTCATCCAGTTTTTAATTTAGTAAAACACCTTTAATATATCTTGACACAATAACTGCATTATAATAAATTTTGAAACTTTTCTTCATTCATCCTGCAAAACAAACTGTATGATTAAATTTACTAAAAGAGGACGAGGAAAACAATTTTTAATAATCTTCATGAAATCTGGTTCGTTGTAAATTTAATTGCGCATGCCACGACGTGAATTAGTAATAAATAAAAATTATAAACTACAATTTTAACAAAAATTTAAAGATTTATTGCCGAAAAAAATTTTAAAATGTCAGTTTATCAATCTCTTTTTTTTCAGAATTTTAGTCGGAAAACTCACTTCAAATTATAAAATATTACTCGTATAAAAAATTGATATTGTTTTTGTATTCTGTCCGGAGAGTTTATTAAATTTTCTATCGCGCGGATGTAACTTAAAATTATTAAAAATGAAACGTATTTACACATTTTATATAAAGTGTAATTTATATATAAAAAGTATTGAAAAAATTTGAAAAATTTAATTTTAAATATACTTTGAATAACTGTTTTGGAAAATTTCATTATCTGTAATGTAATTTTCTATTAAATACAGGAATTTTTTTTATTGTTATCTGCAAACGAAAAAGGTTCATTATAACTTTAAAACTCTTTTTTAACCAGATTCTTAATATTGATTAAATTCTAACTTGTAAGACCAAAAACTTTGAACATTCTAACTTCCTTAAGAACAATAATATAGTAATTATTAATGAAAGTTGTTTCGTAACAAAATGTAGTGAACTCCCATATAACGCCCTCTTCTATAACGCGACGAAAAAATTGCAACTAGTATTCATACAACGCTATAAACAGTCCCGTATAACGCATACGACAATTTTTTTTTAAAGTTACCTATAATATCCAGTGATTGTAATAAAACCAAACGGTGTTTATTTCGTTTTCATGACAACTTTAACAACTTTTTCGCCAGGTTATACGAATCGGCGTTTTCGGAGTCCGTGTTATATGGGGTTTACTTGTATATAGACTATTCTTTTAAAATTTAGTTACCTGTATTCTGGTTTGTTTTTTCCTTTATTAAAAGAAATCTTTAAAACAAGTTAAATAACACTCTGCACACAATAAAATCATATTTGAAACTAACGCTCATCTCATTAATAATATGCGATCAGTGCTAGAACTCAGAGACAAATTTAAGTTTGCATAAAATCGTTTGATAATGTATGTCTCGTATAACGCGGAACGTCTCCCCCGTGTTGTATGGAAGTCTACTATATATAATATTATCTTTTGTGTGTGCATAGGTTGTATTATTAATTAATTAATAATAATAATCAGACAATTGTACTATTTCTCACTTCAACTATGGCATTAGTATATATTCCTCTCCACCATAAAGTTTTGTTACTAAAATTATTACTGCTTACAATCAAGCGATATTGGAAATTACCAAATTAATACAACAAGGCTACATAACTAATACAGTGACAGATGATTTGGAATTACCTAATTTCTCACAGCTATTGTGTCATCAGGACTTACTTCAGTTAAATAAATACATATTAGGTATTCTTCCTTCCGATCGCATCCTATACAACGTTCCACAAGTTAATACACGCATAAAAGAGTTTATTCATCTTCATAGACATCAAATCAGCAAAACATACTCATCGTGTTTTAATCGTGCAGCAAAAACTTATAATGATTACGTTCAGCAGACTCAACGGTTCTAAGTGAGCAGATGAGTTGTAGCGGTAGCAGTTGATGTATCTGCTGAATAGCAAGTAGTAATATGGGGGTGTTGTTAAGGAAAGAAAATGGAGCCCGTTGTAAACATTGTACTTGCAATAACAACTGAACTTCTTAGCTCGGTCATAAAATAGTTATATTCATATAATTTGATTGATATTTATTTGCTATTAGATTCTCATAAAACAGTGTTGGTGCATCAGTACTCTCTTACACCATTAAATTCCTATGCTTTATATATTATCATTTGCTCCTTTGAATTAGTAACATCCATGGGCGCAGCCATCTTGAAACAATTCAACATGTTGGATAATAGCATAAATGAAATCCGCTAGCAAACGTGACGTCACTCACTCAACAAATTTCGATAGTAGCGCTACCTTGAAAACATGTTCAGCAGAAAATCTAAATCACTCAACTATGTTTCGTGACAGTTGAGCCTGCTGAACGTAGCCATTGATATTCATGAACTTTAATATTTTTTTAACAATTTGTCTCCGTTTTGTGTGTGTGATGTTTGTCAGTTTTAGCACTAGGGGACACCCTGATGTACAAACTTGGGTGTAAATAAATAAATAATGATTATACTGCATATATTTAGCAGTTTTAATTTTATATTTTTTTAGCCTATTTTTCGAAGAAACATAAAACTCATAAGATCACTTTACTTTGTGTGCTTCTTATTATAAGTTTGGAATTAATTAGTAGCTTTTGAGGAAATTTGATAACGATATTCAGCCATTAAAAAATAATCTCAACGTCCATCGTTTAACTCTCTCCTTCAACTATTTACAAATGGCAGGACGTTCAAATTTTTCACATACTCTCTTAACATATCCTGAACTACTTATTGGATTTTTATGAAATTTAATTCGATAGTTAAGTCGTTGAAGTTGATCTCGATGACACTTCAATTAATACTTTATGTCCACCCGTTTATAAACTGATGGATATTCAAACTTCAAAGGTTTCGCACTAACAACTTTGAACTATATGATTGATTTTTATAAAATTTAGCAGAATTGTCAAATTATTAAAATTAAATTTGAAAGAAGAGTAAACCATTTTCTCTTCGATCATTTAGAAATTTTTTTTTCATTTGGAGTTTCCTTATAATAATTGTGAAATTATTTAATCAATTTTTATGACATTCACCGTAGAGATTATGCCAGTGTAAATATTTTTAATGGCATATATCTTAATATCGCATCTTTAATCATTTTTTTAAGTTAAACGATGAACGTTATTCCTAAATAGATAGTACGTTTTTTTCAGAACTTCTTTGTATTTGAGGAAGAACTGCGAAATATTCAAAATAGGTACTATCTACTTATTAATTGCATTTAATTGTTCCTAATGTTAATAGCATATTAGCTGCGCTATTAACATTAAAAACTATTTACATGTCTAATTATGTATTATATTTTTTCAATTAATTAATTTATTATTCTATTTTATATCTATCACATCGATGTCTTCGGATTAATACTGTCAAAAAATGGAATCAATATTTTCCTAGCTAATAATAATTTTATTCAACATTTACAAGAATTTTAAAATAATTTTAACTACAATAAAAATATCACTTCTATAAATTAATATCATAAAATTTTATAATACTATTTTTCATCATATTTGTTTATTTCAAATTAATAAAAATAATAAATAACGCTCGAATAATAAATGTTTATACAGGTAACCCTCGTATGACACGATAGATAGGTTCCTAAAAAAATGCTGTATTGTGTGAAACCGTGTTATACGAGATCTGGAGCCGATACAAAAGAGGCAGTTATGTCCCAAACCCAATTAAAAACAAATAACTTTCTTTAATTCCAAATAAAAAAATTAATTTTTATTAAGTTAATATAAGAATATCAATAACTCGAAACATAAAGAAAGAAAAATTATATAGGTAAAACAAAAGAAAGAAAAAGTATACATTCTTGTAACATTCATTTAATAATTATATATTTTTTTAATGCTGTTCAATAAAACGAGAACATTTTCTCTTTTTTTTTTTTTAAATAAATATTTTATTAGGCATTTTTTTCCACCAAATGCTAGTCTCATTGGCATTAAAAACTTGATGTGTTGTGTTTCCGGCACGTGCATGGAAAACCAACGAAATTGCATTTATGACTAATTTTAGCAAAGTATTTCCCAATGATTGCATTTTATGTGTGTATTCTGTGCTCATAGTATGGATTTACAAGAATTAATGAAATTTTTTATGTTTTAGGAGAGTAAATATAATTTTCTAAATGTGTTAAATAAAAACCGTGTTGTAGAAGTATACCGTATTATGTGAAGGTTTCCGCTATTATCTAATCCTGTTGGAGCGAAACCGTGTTATACAAGGGTTATCTGTACTATAAATTACGATTTTTATACGAAATAGATAAGGAATTTTTACATAAATAATAACTGGAATTACAAAAAAAAAAAAAAACAAATTTAATTTTGATATTTTATAATAATAGTTGGAATGCAGTTTTCGTGACAGTGATATTTTTATTTGTTTTATTATTCGATTTAATAAAAACTTAAACCATAAATCATCGAAAATTAATTTTTTAATTTTTTTATAAGCCCTCAATAAAAAAAGAACAAATTTTTACTGAGCTGTAGCGATTTAAAAAAATATCACAATATTTTTGGAGCATTATAGAAAAGTTTTTTTGTTTAACTGCAATTATTATCAAGCGAAAATATGTGAAAAGTATTAAACTTCAGAACAAATATTGAAATTTTGCTCTCTATTTTTGATAATTTTTATTCTCTATTTACAAGGTAGTTTTTTTTTTTTCAAAATCTACTGCATAAATAACGCAGATTCAGCAAAAAAAAAAAAATTTGGGTATTTTTTAGATTAGAAAATAAATAAACATTTTTTCTAATACTTTTAATGGATCTGCCACTGGTGTAAATAGAGAAATGGATGCACAGTATTTTAATTTAATTTAAAATTATTTTTAATGTTTACAAAGCAGGCGATAGACTTCAAGCATTTAACTCAGAAATAAACTTTCTAATGTTATTTATAATTTATAATACTTATTGTACCCTCTCAATTAATTTATTTGTCAGATAAACCTGAAACGTGATGACAATTAAGTCGGAAAAGTGGAGAAGCGTGTAATATAGAGAAATAGCATGGTGTTACAAATTGCCATTTCCTTTATTTTATTATTAATTAGATTTATAATAATAATAACTAAGTTAATCTTCTTAAATTAGGTTAATTTATTTAATCTAATTTTAAGAAGATTAGATAATTATACATTTTTAAAATGATAATTCGTTAAGAGATACATAATTACATAATATTAAAGTAATAAAAACTGACACGGTTTATTATACAAAGGAAACAAACAGTTCTGGAAGCAACTAATCGCTTATTTTTCTGACATGTCCGCTATTTTGAAATGATTAAAGATGAGGGATTAAATTCTATGTTATTAATGCCATCTTCAACCTCATGATCTTCTATATAATCTCATAAAAACCTATCAAATACCTGTAGTTCAACATTTGTTAGGAAGAAACTTAGAAGGTTTGAATACTCACGTTTTAAATATTTGGTTGTTGGAGATTTATTGAAATTAGTGTCAACAGATCAAATATTACGTTCTCTTTAATAATCTGATGTTCTGCTAAATTTCAAAATATATTTAGGAGTTTCTCATTTAAATTTAAAAGTCCACCATTTTTAAAAGGCAAAAGATGCGATATCGTGGGAGTTAAATTTTAATAGAAATCTGTTAAATAGTTCGAAAGTTATTAATGGGAAACTCGCAGACGTCATAGTGATCTTATAAATCTGATTTTCTTCTAGAAAATAGACAAAAATAAAATATAGCAAATTATAAATCGGGAATACATATTATATAAAGATTATTTCAAAAATTTGATACATTGTACATGGAAGAATTGAAGGGTAATGAAAATTGTAATTGTTAACAGAATATATTTTTGTACGAATATATATTCACTTATTGCAAATAATTTCGATTTCACATATTAATACAGTATTTCAAAATGCAAAAAATAATAACTCAGATGATATACTATTATAATAATTTCAATTATGAATATAAAGAAAGATAGCAAAAATATCCAATATATAAATATAAGCCAAGTAGATCACTTAGAAAATTGACATTTTTGAACAATTTGTATATACTGTATCAGTTTTACTGTATGGTTGATGCTAATATATATATTTTTAATTTGTCAAACAAAATATCCTATTTGCAAACTGTAGCGAATATAGATTCCGCGACTTTACGAATTAATTCGAACTTGGAAATTATTCGTAAAATAAGAATTCGTAAACAAAGAATAAATTTTCCATAGACATAATGTTAAAATCAGGGGTTCCGTTCATACCAATGAAATTTGACCATGATAAAATTAAATAAAAGCTAAAAAATTGGTTTATGATTAAATAATAATTTATTTATCTGAACAAATGAAAATAAAGCTTTTAAAATCAAGCGAATTATAATAAGTTATTTATGTCATATAAATGTTAAAAAATGTTTATTTTTCATGATTATTAACAGATGAATAGATGAACTTTTGCACAGATGAATTACTGCCTTAGGCAGAAACTGGGAATGAAAGTTATTTACATAATTTGCCAATGCCGCCATTTTGATTTTTTCGATTTTGTAGCAGACGACGGATTTTTGCTATAAACCTAATCGTATTGCATTATATCGTTACGTATGTGGATTGAAATGGTTTTTTATGAATGTGCAATAATTATATGTTCATTTTTTTTATGAACATATAATTATTGCAATTAAGGTTCATCTTTTAAATATTTTTGATACTTCCTTTTAAAAAAAACTCGCAAACTCGAGAACTTCCTGGGTGTCCCTCGGTTTATTAAGATTATTGGAACCTTAAAAACTGTTCGTTAAGTGAAATTGCGTAAATCGGAAACTTATTTCCCGTTAATTCCAATATAAAAATTTTTAATTGGTTTACAGATACCAGAAAATGGCCACTATTTCCCCTATTTATATTAAAGCATTTCAAAAACATTAATATAAATACAGGCGGCCGGATGACTGAGTGGTAACGCTGTCGCCGTGCCATTCAAGACCCGGGTTCGAATCCCGGGTCTAGTAACTCCTGAAAAATTTTTTGGGTGTTGGGCCCAGCTCGACGATCCCCGTTCTTCACCATCCGGCTCCCTCCACGGATGTGGGTGTCCGTGGTTGGAACTGACCCCATCCCTTAGTAATCTCCCTGATTGGAAAGGGGGGCAAAATATATAAAAAAATATAAATACAATTACGTATACTATAATACAATAGTTTACAATAGATATTACCTATTTAACCTATTACTTGGCATTCGATTTTGAATTTCAGAACCGTTAAGTGCCAAGCATAGATGTATGATGTGCCATGTGATCTTTAAATTTAAATTTAATAAGGCAAAAAAGTTGCCAATCTTTGTGGTTTTATTTATTAGTTAAAAATTTTCAAATTTTTATTAGATATTGTCTTAAATTTATGTGGTTTTCAAAATTCTTCATTCTGCTAAATTAATTATTGGTAAAAATAAATCCAATTTTCTGGAAGTTAGTATTGATGTTTTCAATTCTATTTATTAAAAAATTCATCAATTATAGATTTTATAATGATAAATGTTTTAATAAAACCAATAGACACAAAAGAATTTAGTTATTTATATCATTATATTGATTAAATTTAATGTGTTCCAATAGAATGCCATCATAAAATGCCGTCATTTTTCATATTTATGTAAGGATAAAAAATATATATACTATATTAGAGATTTATAGATCTGGAATAATGTGCAATTATTGTTTTATCAAGTTTAGTGGTGTTATATAGTCACAAAACCATTAGAAAAATGCTGTAAATATATTAAGAATATTTATATTATTGGTATATGCCAATAGCTGGATTTGATACTGGACCTTCTAGGTTTTCGCTACAAGATCCAGTATCGGAAAACAGAAGTCAATTTTGCTTAAAATCAATGATAACAGAGTAAATTTCATATATCTCATACAATCAGTGAAGAAAATAAGCAAGAAAAGAATTGATTTAAACAAATTACAGTAATAAATTGATCGATGATCAAGTAGTTTCTTGCAAAATGAAAAACTGATATAGATTTATGCTTTTCGTCAAATCGAAAATTCGTTAAATGAGTGATACCTGTATAGTATTTTATTTCTAAGATAAACTATTTTTGAAATATATTACAGTACTATTAATAAAAAATATGTAAATGTTTGAATGGAAAATCTTAGAAATTTGGTTAAAAAAAAAAAAAAAAAAACATAAAATTACATTCAAGACAATTAAAATTTTTAAAAAATGATAAAAACAGAATTATTAAACAATTCTTCTTATTTATCGTTATCTTAACAGGAAAAAGGCTGTCCTCCCCATTGATTACTAGATTTGTTAGAGATTTGTTGACCTGTATACAATTAGCTAAAGTCTATTCTTTTCATTTATACAGTAATAGAATTTCCCTTTAGAATTTTTGTTAATTAATTTCTACAATTTAAATATTATAATGAGGTTAGAGAAGTATTTACTATTAATTCGAACTAATCAGTAATTACTTTTAACACAAAAAAAAAATGCATTTAAAAAAAGTCATTTTTAAAACAGGGGAAAAAAAATGTACATTTTAATTACATTACAAAAACATTTGTATACAATTTTTATTTTATTTTATTTCATTAAATGTCGCTGTTTTATTGATCAGAAAATATTTATTCGAAAATCAGATTATAAATAAAAAAAATTATAAATTATTCTAAGTAATGACGGATTATCTATATTTTCATTATTTGTTTTAATATTTGTTCAATCGGATTAAGATGCATTATAGATAAGAATTAGTGTACATTATTTACTTACATGCATAATCAGATTAATACATAAAATTCAATTAAATTTATTCAATGTATACATGTAGCAGAAGACAAAAAGCATTTTTTAGGTTATCTCTCTGCTATTAAATTAATTTTAAATATTTATTTAATCTATCTTAATTTTATGTTTTTAGTTATTATGGATAATTATAATTATATAGTTTTTATTATCATATTAAGGATATTTCTATATTAAAATATGTACTGTAATATGTATTTTTTAATAAAATAATTAAACATATTTATAAGTATTGAGATGAAACATTGAATAGAATATTATGTTAACTAATCTAAATTATTACGCTTAGCCTACATATTATTCATATATTTAATTTATTTGTTGGAAAGAAGAGTCTAAAGACCTCTCTCAGTTGAAAACAGGGATATCTTAGTCTTTGTGGTGTATAATATAAGAATATACTAATCATTTAATCCGTCGTGTCGTAAAAGGTGAATAAAGGGTTGCGACATATGGCTACTTTATGTCATAACTGAATCATGTATCTGATGATATCGCCTGTTAAATGACAATGCATATCGGATATGCCATTTTGTAATTCAATTATTGCCCAAACCTTCATAGTATTCCAATCTTGAACGCCCTGCGCAAAGATTGTAATGTTCTGAGCTTACTTAGATTGTCAATATTATTGTTAGGCTAAAAATGATTGATAATACAATTGATGGCTATAGAGATTAATATTTTAAAAATTTGGAACGATTTTTTTAAGTTTTTAATAGATTAATTTTAATGAGAAATAAATTAAATTTGCACAGGAATACACTTAGTAATAAACTTAGAGTAAAATTATTTTTACTTGTAGCCTTTTAAATTTACGGTGGCCCAAAAGTTTGATGCTCTGAGCTAGTATCTATTTGCCTCATACCTAGAGCTGCCCCCTACCAACTTTAAATCTTCTCTGAAGGACTTAATAACGTTCTGGTAGTAAAAGTCTGAAGTATTAAACATGTGTTTTCGTGAGGCATCGAAAAGCTCCAAATCTCTGAGTGAATTTGACTACGTTTGACACTGCAATGTTATCATCCCATGTGGACACTTCCATAGTGAAGTGCCTGAATTTATATGCTTTCAAGTCATTGTTGTGAGAGCTGCCACAAACAAACATTGTCTTTGTTTTTTCTTCTGGTATTGTATTTGCTACTTAAGAAAATTGTCTTTCATATTTAACAAGTTTCGTTCAAATATTAGAATTACACAATAAATTATGTACTATGATATAACAAAAATGTCTAGAAAGCTTCATTTACAAGAAAACTCTAGTAGTCTAATTTATCTAGAAAAATCTTACGTATTTACGACCACTTTAAATTTTTAAAGTATTAAACAAACGATATTAAAAGAAATATGTGAATTTTCAAAAATATTGAATTTTAAACTAATTTAAATTTATCTTGTCTTGAACAAAAGAAGAGAAAATGTATGAGTAAGATTATTTTTTCTGTGGATGAAACTGCACTTTATTTTTTTTAACATATACTGTATATAATAAAAAGCGAATATGATCATAGATTATGTACACACATATACATAAATAAATGATATTTACATAAGAGGCTCTCAAGAAGGAAATTAATAAGAAAATAACTAAATAAAAATTTGATTTCCTCAAGCTACGAAAAGACTCTTAACAACATATTAAGCATTTCTATTGCAGGATAAATGAAAGATGGATTTTCCTCTTAGAAATTTTATACTTTAATAAGAAATATTACGTTTGAGTGATTTTCTTTTGGAAAAATCTCAACGGTTGTCTTGGCAACTAGAGTTGAAATAGAATTTATGACAACGAATGCAAAATAATAACTTTCGGTATCTTGACAAGAGTCTATTCCTCACTCACAAGTAGAGCATAAGAAGCAATTTTTCGTCCTTCTCTCCTCGAATTCTTTTTCATAATAATTTATAACGCCATTAAAAACTTAAGAGATTAAATTTCGTTATAGTACTATATATGTATATATATATATATATATATTAATTTTCAGTACGTAAAAGAATTTTTGCATATAAACAGAGAAAGCGAAAAATTTGAATAAGTTCGCAACAGTTCGTAACAAAAACTTCCTCTAGCAGAATGATAATTCAATCAAAATAAATAGACGACTAATGAAATTTGCGAAGAAATTAAATCCAACTAAAAGCTTCTTGGTTAAATTTGATTGAAGTCTGCTAATTTAATGTGCAAATTTTCTTGGTCGGTAACTTCTACGTGTCCCGAAAGGCTTTCTACTTTTTTTTAATAGAAAGACGTACTGAAGTAAACATCTAGAAGTTTCTCTTCGCCGGCACGTTATTAATCTGCTAAAAGTCCATCGAACGAAGCCATTATTGGGGAATAGAGAAAAACTTTAAAAAAAATAAAAATAAAAAAGATATCTATCCGAGGAAAGAGATTACAGTCGTTATTCAATTTAAGGACGTAATGGTATCCAATCGGATAATATTTTACCAGAAATGAAAGTTTTTCCTATTCTCTCTGTCTAACATATTGCCTTTTCTTTTATGATTTCTATTTGGTCGGTATCAAATTTGATACTTTCGCATCGAGGGGTGTTTGACTTTGTCGTTAAAGCCATGTCAATTGGCATCTTGCCATCCTTTCTTCTCTATCGTCCTGACATTTGTCTGTATAGCGACTTATTATTGACCAGTCTTGTCATTTAATCCGGTTGCTTAGCAACCAAGAAAAAAGTCCTCAATAAACTATTTTTAGCTAGCTCTTCCCTATGGATTACATACATACATACATACATACATATATATACACACACACACACACAGTAAAGTATACAATATACTAGTCTCGCTACTTAAATAGATAACAAATCTTATAATAAAATATTTATAAATTATTTTCGTATGCGATAATATTGTTTAAACTGTCACCATTTTGTAAAAATAATATATTTATGTTTAATTAATATTCTGATATTTAATTTACCGAATATTATTGTTTAAAACTGTATTTACTATATTATAAACGAAAGAAAAACTTTTTCCCCCTCAATAGATGGCGACTTTTTTTTTTGTCATGAAAATATGAAACTTTCTTCCCATAAAAATGTTAAAATCTGTAATGACTGTTTGGCTGTCAATACTTTATAGCTGCATTAAAAACGAAATAATGTAATTGTGACCGATTACAATCACGTTGATCTCATTTCTTCTTTCATTCCAGAAGAGGAGAGACAAACAAGTCAGCCATTAATGGTTGTTCGAGTATAATTAGCAGCGATGCAAACTATAATTTTTTTAATGAGAGATCGAGCTTGTAGAGAATCCTCTCTCTCCGCTTCGTTAATGGACTCTCACAATAATGACATCTGGTTGTCAGCTAAAGATCCGGTTACTATGGTAACACACAAAATTGGTATTCTACAAACCTCACCCACCAGTCAATTGTTACCACCGAAAAAAACATCAAAAAGAAAACTATTCCAAAAATTTCGATACATAATTAATTTCATTTAGAAAGTTGTAAAGAAAGCGTGACGGGAGGAAGAAAAAAAAATGTTTTTGTTTATAATCAGCGGGAAAGGTAGTGAATTACTTTAACAAAATTTTTCAATGGGATTATTTTAACAGAGATAAGAAAGAAAAAAAATCATCGGTTCTGTTCGAAAAATAACTATTTAATTTGTACAAGAACTGTCAGTTTATCAAGTTATTATTAAATTCTGAATAAATATTTTACTAGAATTTAATTAAAGTTTACTTAGAGAGAAATTACTCGCAGATTATAACTTCAAATTTAAAATTCCCCTGAAATTACGCAACTTATTTAATTATCGCATTAATCAAACAATTTATGCATAAATTATCTCAAAGTGGTTTGATGAAGGTTATGTAGATTTATGCATAGTGGAATGTTTTCATGGTAGGCCTACTGATTATGAAACTGTTTTATATTATAATATTAATCAAAGAAGTAATATACTCATAGAAGCCAAGCATCTCATAATGAAAACATAATTTATCCCAAACAGAATAACTTTTAATTGGCTAAATAATAAAACTAATAAATTATTATCAATTTAATTAATGGTTAATTATAAAAATTAAGATTTTTATTCATTGTAACTCAAAAACTTAGTTATTTTATAAACGATTTAATTAAGATTGTTGAATCGATTATATGATCCTCCATTATTCGATTTTACATTTTTTTTCAAAATTTATAATTATCGAAATGGTTTCATTATTACGTCAGCATGAATCGATTCATTATTAGGTCAGTAATGAATCGATTCATTATTAGTAATGTAATAATAAGGATCGAATCAGTTCATTATTATCGTGTTAACATCGAAATAATAAGATTATCGATTCATCCTTATTATGGTGCTAATGAAGATCGAAGCGTACTAAAAAAAAGGATCGAAAGGATTTGGATCTTTTTTTAGCAAGCTTGACCTTCTAGTGCAGTGTTTTTCAAACTATGTTCCGCGAAAGATCAATAAGTGTTCCTTAAAAAATTATGAAAATGAATAAATGCCTGATATGATTTTAAATGTGCCAAATTGAAACTGGAATCGCTAGCTTATTTTACTATTTCCATGTGTTTTATTTTACATAACTGCAATTCGATAATAAATGTTTGTTTTATTTTTCCTAACTCTTATACTTACTTGCCTAATTTATATATTATCAATATCTACCTATATTATAAAATAAGCAAGATGTTCCGCAAAAATTTCGGGATTTGTTAAGTGTTCCGTCATAGAAAAAGTTTGAGAAATGATGTTCTAGTGGATCCCAATAGCATATCTCTGTATGCCAATCAAATCGGATAATATTCAATCGAGATATTAGTCTACCTCATCAATTACCAACATCTTTTCTCTTATTGCATCAATAATATTGACACTATTTTCGGCCATACTCGATTGTCTAACAGATCATGATCAGATAATATTTATACAAGTTATTGTATTGATAAATGACAAACATAACCCAATTTTTTACCTTTTATTCCATTTAAAATGGTAAAAGCAAAAAAAAAAAAAAAAAAACCTTTTTCCCCCCTAAAATTCTACTTTTACTACTGAAGAATTAATTCATTAAAGGAGAATAAACATTTATAAATTAAATTATTGTTAACAGATTTTTACTTTCATAAAAATATATTTTAATCCAGTATACGAATAGTATGTAATGGAAAATTACTGTAAAAACAAGAAAAATATTTGTTACATTTTCAGTCAGAATAGAATTAATGACTTCGTGCATGGAGGCAATAATGTATGACGGATGATAGGACGAAACAATTCGTCTTTGAAAGAAATTACACGACACGAAATTCATCTCTGTTGTGATATTAACGGGTTAATTAAGTTGTTGTGATGAACTTAAATTGGAATGCTATTATGTTTTGTATTTGCCTTAAAGTTACAATTTTAATTCAGTAAAATAGATACAAAATATTTGCTTTATTAAAATTTGAATTCATTAAGTAAAGAAAATAAATAAATGGTTTCTTAAAGAAGTGGTCGACTGAAAATCCGTTTCGCTTGTGTAATAACGGAATTCTATTCTTTTTAATCACCGCATTAATATTGAGCTGTCTTCCGTTAAACGAATTATAGCAACCAAGAATGAGTTTTGACAAAAAGAAACTTTAAAAAAAAATTTATGGAAAAATTCAAAAATTGCGTCTAATTGATGTCTTCAAAAATTGCGTCTAATTGATGTCTTCAAAAAAAAAATATTATTAGTTTTCCATTTTATAGGATTAGAATAAAAAGTAGATAAGATAAAATTTCGTGATGAACAGTAGTAGTTTCAGTAGTTAATCATATTATTGACCGAAAGAAATGAAGAAGTGGAACACCTGGCATTTTTCGTATGTCTGTTTGTCTAGCTGTTGTTATACGATAACTTACGAAAGAACTGATTAATTTTGAATAGAAATTTATAAATTTTTATACAAGGATATTTTCTGTAATATATTATGAAAATCAATCAAATTTCTCAGGAAAATTGATAATATGAAATTTTAGGAAGACATCTAATCATTCTCGTGTGATAGAAACATAAAATATGCTTTACATTCAAGTGAACTGATAATCATCGTCAGTTTAACATACAACAATCAATGTCTTCCAATATTTATATCGTTGAGCTGAGCGAGGTTCACTGTTTACAAAATCTCTAGAGCAGACTAGAAATAGAAGAAAAAGAAACGATAAAATTATCATTTCCTGTATAACGTTTAAATATTTGTTCGAGATGTAGATTTGGACATTATTAAACGAAGCAAACATATTCTAAATCTTGACGTTTTAATTATTTTAAAAATAGAGTCACATATTCAAATCTGTTATTTGGATACCTTTCACTATTTTTAAAAAATAAATTTTGCATAATTCTTATTAACAAACTTATAAGCAATATTTTACATATTTAAATATTTATTTTCATTCAGAAATTCCCATGTGATCCTATCTAATCGTGCAATCAGAATTTTCTCGATAATTAAAATTTATAAGTCAATAAGCAAAGTTTTTAAACTATTTTCTACGTGATTTTCAGGCTTTTCTACAAGATCAACTTGTACTTTTTAATGTATACATATACACATAATATACTGTATATATAATTTATGAATCGGATAAATCCATTTATTATAATTAATGCAAAATGAGAATAACCCAAAATATTTTAAAAATTATTCAAAAACAATCAAAATTTGGTATTATTTTACTACTTTCAGTTTTCATAGCATTACAAATTTTTAAATAAATAAATAAAAAAACTCGATGGATGTTGATAGCCATCAAGTTCTAATCAAATAATACAAAAATAAATTTTAATTAATAAAAATTGTTTATAAAAATTCTTTGGACGATAGTTAACAATATCAACTTTATAACGATTTATTTCTTACATGATAATTCACGACGGTAAGCAAACTTCCCAGATTTTAGATTTAACATCCATCCTAACAGGTTTTGTTCCAATTCAGTTCAATTAACGTTTAATCCAAAATGACAAACAGCGTATTAGACATCGAAGAAAACAAATATTGATGGATGACATACACTGTATACGACAAAATGATTTATGTGACAACAGATACCCGAGTTCAGTCTGGAAAGTTTAAAATAGACGTCTGTTCAATTTCTTCCTCTTTTTTTTATTTTTTATTTTTTCGCTTCACTTAAACAATGATTAGACCTTAGACGAAATCTTGTTAGCCACTAGAATGAATCGAAAGCATTTAACGTTTTTAATATAAGCAATATAATTAATAGTTAAAAATGCGTAAATCAGTAAACATTCTCTCTATCTGCTAATGTAAATTCCGTGTAATTAAATTTATGATGTCACATTGAATGAATAAATTAAAGAGTTTAATCGCTCGATGCATTCCCTTTAAAATATTAGCGAATGTTAAGAAATTTCTTTTAAAACTGTAATTTTAAATTATAAATTAATAAATTTCATAGAGAAAGCTGGATTTTAATTAATTTTTTTTTTTTTAATATATAAAAATAACAAACAGTTCTAAAAAGAACTAATCATCTACTTTCCGAATATTTCCGTTATTTTGGAATGATTAAAGATGAATTATTAAAATATGTCATCAATCTGAAAGAGACACGAGATTGACCTGTTTGATTGTTGACTATAACTCTACATAATCTACATCAGGACTGTCCAATCCGCGACCTAGCGCTGTGATGAATGCGGCCTGATATAAAATTGTAAACTTCCTGAAAACATTCAAATTTTTATCTACTTAATAAAGTTTTTATTATTTAAATACTTATCTACATTTCCATTTTCTAAAATATTTCTTATTTCAGTGATTAAAACTTCTTGATCCGCTCAATGATTTTAAAAAAATTTCTGAACGAAAAGAATTCAAAGATTATTTATGCTACGACAGTTTTGTTTATTTGTCATGGTGGATATCA
>WUQG02044856.1:0-10521 GCA_011317285.2 Androctonus mauritanicus
CTGTACTTTTCGAAATAGACTTACGTTTCTATGAAGTTTTTTGCGGCCCACCTAAACTCAAACCTTTTTATTTTGGCCCATGTTAGCTTTTGAGTTTGACACCCTTGCTTTAGACAATGGTCACTTTTAGAACCCTCACAGACTGTCCAACATCTATGGTAGGATCAATGAGAAGGTTAAAGAATAAGGTTCAACAAGTCTGTTTGAGCCTGGACTTTTCTTGAAAAATAATATGCTAGACCTAGAATTGAACCTGGATCTTTCAAGATGGAAAATGACTATTCTACTATCCAGCTGACACTAGAAACTTGGATACAAGAAAATAAATTAAGCATTTCATCTTAGTTTTTATATTGTATTTTCTTTAGTTTTTACCCATATAACATTCTGGTAGACACAAATTATACAATTTCCTTGTTTTAAAGAATAAACAGCATTCATAGCATTCATTCAACATTACTGTCTACTATTTTTTAAAAGAATATTGAATATTCTGAATTCTGGTGGTTGGGGAATGTAACCTCCATCTATAAAATTATGCCTATGGAAAGTTGTGTTCCAGGTTATAATGAATTCAAATTATAATCAAAATTTTTGAATGCAATCCTGTTGTAAATTGGGGATTTCTTATGCATGATTCATCTGCTAATTATTTTTTAGGGTGACAACTATAATAATATTACTCGAACTATTAATAATTTGAGTCAAAATTAATTTGACAGTTTGCATTTATGCACAAAAAAGTGGATAGAATTTATGACTTGACTTTGTATATTCCATATAAATATTGCAAAATATAACTATGAATAAAGTTTGACTAGAAAACCAAAATGATCAATATACCAATTATTTTGGATTTTAATCCAAAATATTTGGGATATTGATAACTATATATTTGTTTTATAAAATTTAAAAGTAACATATCAGATCAATTTATTATGTAAATTTAATTTCTTAAAGTATCCAATAATAATATCAAATAATAATAATAACTGATTATTTTTATATTTTCAGCTTCGACAATTAATGATTGGAGTAAGTATTAATTTTTATATTTTAGAAATACAGATAGTTCTTGTCTTTATGAGTTAATTTATTCCTACAGCAAGTTTATTAAGTAAGAACTCATAAACCAAGAATCAATTTCCCATAGACATAAGTGTTAAAATAAGGAGTTCTGTTCTTGACAAGGAAATTTGACCATAATTGGATTAAGTAAATGTCAACAAATCACTAGTACATAATTAAACAATAATCTATTTATCTAAATAAATAAAAATATTGCCTTTAAAATCAAGCAAATTACAATAATAATGAAATTATTTATTGTCATACAAATAGTATGGAATTTTTATTCTTCACCATCAAATAATTAGCTGAGCTTCTATTCACTAAATAATGCTTTAGAAACAACTTGGGAATGAAGGCTTTTACATAATTTTGTAATGAAACAATGACAGCTAGAGCACATGTTACTTCCACTTCTCGATCTGCCATTTTGATTTTTCCAATTTCATAACAAATAATGGAGTTTCTGCTACAAACCCAGTTGTGCTGTATTTTATAGCTATATACATAATTTTAAATGTCTTTTTATGAATTTTTAGCATTTATTTATTGCAATTAATGTTCATATTTTTGATTTTCTTGCTACTTCATACTTAAAAAAAACTTGTGTTTACAAGTTTTTTCAAGTATGCCAAAGGAACTTGTAAACTGAGAACTACCTGTACTTATAATAAGTTATCATCATCAAACTTGAAGTTTCTAGATATTATATATAGGGCAATAATAATTAAAATATTTGTTCAATATAATTTTCAAAAGCACCTAGTAGTTAAAACTCAACAAATTTGGTAAGAATATTTTCTAGAGTATGCAAAAGGATTTTTCACAAAAACATAATTAATTTCAAAAATCATCATTATTAGAGTTATTGATACTGTAATAGCAAGAATAGTTTTATTTGCATGCCTCTTACATGAAGCATTTATATTTCTTATATAAGTATAAAGAAAAGGGTCTATATCAAAATCCCTAAAGCTGAAATCCTGACAATCAAAATGTAAAATGCCAGCTTTATATATCCAAAAATATAAAGCTGGCATTATATATTCATGATAAGTTAGTTCAATTCTTTGGCCATCTATTCATATTCATAACAAATTATTTCAGCTGATGACAAGTATCATCATTATTTTGAGTGATATGATCTCTTGTAACTTCTAATTTGATGCTAGGTTGTTTAATTTAATAGCTTTTATGTAAACTGAAATATCATAATCAAGTTTGTCTGTTTTCAACTCCAATGATAATAATCTTGAAAGCTTGCCCTAATTCTTTGCTTGGTATTTGAATATTATCAAAGAAATATCTCATCATAATTTCATGCACTTCAGTTTTGATGATAGCGTTTTAATAGCTTCATTGAAAAGATTGGGATTAATGATTTATGATCTATTATAATTGTGATTGAGATGTGCTATAAAGTCTTTGAAATAGTCACATGCCCAAATTTTATCATATGCCTCTTTTTCAATTTGAACGCAATTTTTTAAGTATGAATTAGATTTGGATGCATATGCCACTGGATAAAATAATCTATTGTTTTGTTTTGTTTTTCCAAAACTGCTCCTATGCCAAATATCAATTCATCAGATGAAAATGACTGTTTCAATATCTACAGAGTGAGCCAACTGCTTCATAAAATCTAATTTTATTACAAAATCCTGCATCATAAAGACAGTAATTCTTTCTCTTTCAATTAAATACATTTTTAATCAAAATCAAAAAATGCCTGGATAAACAAAACATAAACAGCACTATGACAGGAAAATTAATCATATGTGCAAATAAATTGTATCTCCTGATAAAATTATAAAAGTACTTTTGATTTTTATTAAAATCCTCATCAGCTACATTCAGAAAGCAAAAATGAACACATTCTATCAAGTGTTCTAAAGAGCAGTTGTTATAGTAACAAAATCTAAACATCCTATACATATGTACTAAAATTTTACTATGTGCTTTAACATTAAAAATATATATAAACCTTATCATTGACTTATAATTAACAAACAGACTAACACATTAAATTTATAACTATATATACATATAATATAATTAACAAAATAACAACTTTCAGCAATAGTTCTTCATATTTATATATAAAGAAAAAGTTAGCCATCTCTCCTTAATTCAGGTACCATTACCAAGTACTGCTAATTGCCAATGGGTCTACTCTATTACAGTAAAACATGTCTAAGCTGGAATCTGAAGGGACCAGAAAATTTTTCTGTCTTAGATAGTTTTCCAGCTTATACAGGTTTCACTTTGGCATAAAAGAAAAACTGTATTCAATTTATTTACAACACGTTATTATTGCAATAGTACATATTTTAGTAATATATAAATAAAATATAGTACCAAATTACTATATTAGCCTATATAATAAAATGCATAGAGCATTTTTGAAAAGCAAATAAAGTGGACATATAATTCTGTATTAAAAAAACATGCAATAAGTAGAACTGAATTACTTATTTAAAATTTTACTCTTCAGTTCTTCAGTATCTATTAATTCAGTTCTTATATATAGTATTCGTATTAAGTACAAAAATTACAAAAGTTTTCTTTTCCACATTTTGTCAAGAGTTTTTGTTTTGCATGTTTACTTAAACATGCTTCTCTTCCATCATTGTATGTATTTGCAAAAGTTTTTCAGTAATTTGAAAGCAACTGAGATGTTCAGAAAATTCTTTTAACACAGCCAATTTATTTATAGCATTAGCAAAATTTATTATTTTTTCTGTTTTTGGAAAGTCTCTTCCCAATCCTTTTTCACTACCATTTTTTTCATTTATAGAATTTTCTTTTCTTCTTGATTAGCTCAAATCACTCATAGTTTGATAACCTGAAAAATATTATAAAATATATTAAAAAGATTTTAAAAAGATTTATTAAAAAGATTTTATCAATGTTGACATAGTCTTTAGTATTTATCAGCATATTAATGTCTTCAAGCTTCCTATAAATGTTTGAATTTCATCAAGGTGTAATACTTCAGAAAATTCTTTCATTCCTTGTTCAGGTTGATCAATGGTTTCAAATTCAAAACCACTTTTTCCTTTATAAGATGGAAAATAATTATTATTTTTCCATCATATATAAGTGTTTTTTTATTTAGTGAAATTTTAAATTGCTTTCTGTTTCCATATTAGATAGTTTTTATGTTATACAAATATTTTCTTTGATATTTCTGTTGAAGTTGTTTGGGAATAAAAATATTTTCCATGTTAAGGAGGTTTCTGGCTTGTACAATGTCCAGCTTAGGCAGGTTTTACTGTAATTGGTTTGATGTTACTTTTTTTTTCTCATAAATATTTAAAGCTTTTGCAATTTTATTCTTTTTGGATTAATTTCTGCCCTTAATAATTTAGTATCATTCCATTGAATATCTAGCTCATTTACTTATGGTTTCTACACTAAACTCATTGTCATATATTTATGCTCTGGTAACCTCTTATGTAGCAATCTTGCCATATACCATATATATATATATGTTGTTCGTTTGTAACTTTATCATAAAATGAAATTTCATACTGTTAGAGAACAAGGATTTAATTTATCTTTATCATTGCGGATTTTATTAACGACATCACCTTCTGTTTTAAAGAAAATAGAAAGAACTATAGGCTGTAAAGTTACATTTTACTAAATGTAACTTTACAGCCTATAGTTCTTTCTATTTTCTTCTAAAACAGAAGGTGATGTCGTTTATGTGTAAATGTGCAAGTTTGTCTGTTATCCCTTTCTTTTTTATTCTTATTTGATAATTTTGTTGATGTAACCATGTCTAAAGGCTTGAGATATTATTCATTCTAGTTCCTCATTTATATTGGCTTGGGAGATGCAGTGCATTTTTACATTTTTTTAAAAGAGAACACTTGATGGAATGTGTTCATTTTTGGTTTTTGAATGTAGCTGATGAGGATTTTAATAAAAATCGAAAGTGCTTCTATAATTTTTTCAGTAGAGATACAATTTATTTGCACTATGAACGAACAGCACTATGATTAATTTTCTTATCATAGTGCTGTTCGTATTTTGTTTATCTGGCAGTGTACACAAGATAAATATCAATTGCCTGAATATTGTTGTAGGAGATTGCCTCCATGACATTGATATTAGTATGCTCGATTTCTCAAGTCATTCATATCTTGTGATAAGTGCATTTTTTTGAAAAAATATTTCAGATAAAAGTTTTGCATTTTTTGTTTTAGAATTTGAATATGCAATAAAAAATGGGAGTTTTCATTTAAAAATTGAATTAACTTTTGGATCATCATAAGCTGCACCATTTATAAGGAAACAGATACTGACATATTATGTCTCTTTTGAAATGCAATAATTTTTATCTAAAACATTTTTTCATAGAATGCATATTTTTTAAGATACTTGACTGTTCTAGAACATTTGAGATACACTGTATGAGATGATCTTTACAAATATAGTTTTTTTCAAAAATTCTTGATGTATATATAATAGCTTTCTTTTCTAATGCATCTTTATAGAACTAATTTATTTTTAGAGCATTTTTGAATAACTATTGAATTTATTGTTTTATAATAATTTAAATATATATTTTTTATTTCAGCTTTATGAAAATCCAGATGAGCCTGATGTGAGTAAATGTTATAAAATTATCAAACATGAAAATTGTATATACTTCAGATTTTACATCTGAAATATACAGTATTCAGTTTTCATTTAGTCATATTTATTTATTTGATTTCAATATATAACACTAGTTTTTCAGTAATAAAATTAATAATACATAAAAATATTTTAAGCACTACATAAATAATGAAATAACATTAAAAATACATAAAAATAGATATAAAATAATAAAATAATTTTTGCTATAATTATTCTGTATTAATAGGATAAATTAATTTAGTCAGCATAGATGTCACAATGCTATCTATGCTGGCTAAATCAGCCTTAAAATTACATACAAAAAGTCAATGATTCAAATGATAAATAACTGGAAAATAAAAAGAATATTCAAAAAATAGATGATTTTAATTCTTTCTGGAACTGCTTATTTTATATTATTGACACTAAATGGTGTTAATTGTTAAGAATATTTATTTTAACAATTAGCACTATCTATTGTCAATAATATAAAATAAAAATTTTTACATACATATATTGTCAATTTATTATCCATAAAGCCTATAAGTTCATTTAAATTAATTTTTAAGTTCAATCATTTGAAAATAAAGGACACATTCAAACAGTAGATGCTTTTAATTCTTTCCTGGAACTGCTTGTTCAATTTATATATAAATATATATGGTATTTATTTATTTTAAAATATTTTATTTTTGATTGGTTGTGGAATTTTATACGCATGGTTGTATTTAATAAATTTATATTAGCAAAATATAAATAAAAAAATAAAATTCTTAGCTGTAAACAGAAAAGATTATTTTTATCTACAAATTTACAAAATACAATATTAAATTAACACATCCAGTATTTCAATGCCTTTTTTTAAATATAATATAATATTGAAATATTTCTTCATTATGAAATGCATTAAGAACTTTAAAATCTTCTTTGTTTTTCACTCTCCACAGAAACATTATTTATAAAGATACAAAATCAAAATCTAAAGGAAGTTTTGTTTCAGCTTATGAAAACTGAAAGTCAAATTATATAGAAGGAATCACTGAAAGCTCAAATATGATATCACAGATAAGCCATAAAATAATAATCATGTATTCGTTAATTGATCAGAAATCTCAGATTGTTTTTGTTGAGGTAATTAAAAAATTCTTAGAGATCTTATAAATTTGATAAAAATCTCAGTGATGTTATGTTTGCCTTCAAATAAAACATATATATTGTATACTATATATGTTTTCATACTACATTTTAATTTTATATTTCAATCATTAAATTTTGCAGAATTCCCTAAAATGCAGTTATTTTTACTCAGAAGACTTTTCGAAAAAATTTATAAAAACAGAATTTTTTATGATTATAATACAGTATAGATGTTTTCCAGACAACTATCGGAGCATATCAGCTTTTCATAAAAAGTATCAAGTAATGTCAAATATTGATATTTTTCAGAAACATTACATCTCTAGTACTGATATAATTTACAAAACTAAAGTGATACAACTTGCTTATAACTCCTATTATTGAAAAAACCAAGCACTTTCAGCAGGTATAACAACATTTATTTAGGTATAACGTTTTCAGACAACCATTCAAGCCCCTCTTCAGTATATATTCCATAATAGTTTATGTAATGAATAATGAATGTAATAAGGTACTGAAGAAGGACTTGAATGGTTGTCTGAAAACGTTATACCTAAATAAACATTGTTATACTTGCTGAAAGTGCTTGGTTTTTTCAATAATAGGATTTACAAAACTGTTTATAAGCATATAAATAGCTTATTTTATTTGTATTTTTATAGTGGTATATTTGAAATTTAATTTTTGCACAGATTAATGTGTTTTATTGAATGATTTCTATAATATTTTACTTATATATAAGAATATATATTAAAAACTATTATTTTTATTAAATTTTAACAAATCTATTAAAAGAAATTTCTCTAGCCAAGCAGAACCTTCAATTTTCCCTCATTTGATACATGTAGACAAAGGAAGCATTTTCTCATAAACTGAAAGATTTGCTAAAACTAAAGGTTTTGCTTCTAGTTTTTGTTCAAAGCACATGCTTTTATTTTATACTTTTGCTCATGAGAATTTGCTTTAACTTTATTAATTTGACCCAACACTTTTTATTCATTCATCCTATTATGAATCTGCAATTCAGTGAACATTTTGATAAATTATTGGACTTGATAAATAAATTTGATTTCCTACTGAATATGAAAATAATCTAAAAATCAGATTTAGAAAAAGCATGAGAAATTTTTATTCTCATTATTCAGGTGATATGTCAAATGATATCAATTTCAAAATTATATACTTAAAACATATGCTACACAGCAATGACAATATTAAACATCCTAAAGATATTTTAAAGTTTATTATAAAAAATAATTGATAAGAAATATTTTTTATGGTTTTTTGCTTTGAGAATTTTCTTTATACTCTCTATGACTATAGTGTCAGTTGAGAAATCTTCCAGTAAATTAAAATTAATAAAAACTTATTTAAGATCGTCAATGCTGCAAGATAGATTAAATACATGTACATTATTATCAATAGAGTGGAAAGTAGCCAGTTAGCGTTCTTTTTAAAATTTAATTAACAACTCTAGAAAAACCTGCAATTTAGAAATACAGGCTTATCTTGCTTTACAATGCCTCATTAATAGGATCCTTTAAAATAAAAACCCTCCTGAAAAACTGGAAATGTGAAGAGATAGAATTGAACCTTATGGTCCAAGATGGTGTGCTATCCGGCTGAGATTTTTAAGCATAGCACTATTGCATATTTAATGAATGAGAGTGTAAATATATTTTTAGGCTTTTATAAGCATTAGGAAATGAAAAAAAGCCTGTGATTTGCTTTACAGCAGTGGTCTGGAATATAATTGCTCTATCAGTATGTCTTTTTACAAAATTATGTATTGTAGGATTATATATTATTGTGTTAAATTTTATTTATTTTAATTGTTGATTTTTATATATATTTGATTTGGTTACAAACTTTTAATTATATACCTAATTGATTATAATGATTATATTATTAAGCATAGAAAGAATGTATTTATTTATTATTCTTTCTTAATATAAGGGCTCCTTTACTCTCTTGCATCCAGGTCCCCAAATATATTTGTACAGTCTTTTTTTTTATACATCAAAATTATGTAAAAATTTTTTATACAAATAAAAATTAAAATTTATTTGTTTATAAAATAAAGTTTAAGACAGTTCATCCATAAAACATTTATTTTTCTAGAATGTAATAGAATCATATACATTTAGATTTTCTTATGAAGAAGACAGTACTGTGATTACTTGGTAAGTAATGCATGAGTATATTCTAATCCCTGATTTTATATTTTTTAATATGTGAATTGCAAGCTGCTTTTCCTAATTTTTAAAATAAATTAGTAAAAATATAAAGAATTTTATTTTAATATTATTGATAAGTTTATAATAAAGAATAGAATTTCTGGAATCAACAAATCATAAAAGCTCAAGAAACACAAGAAATGATAAATCACTTTAAGCAAGAAAACAACAATTTATTAATAGTAAATCAATACAGATATTAATATCATCATGAGATAATATTTTCAGTCTCCTAAGGCCCTCTTCAGCCACTTCTAACAAGTATACATCTTTCATTCTATGAAAGCATGTCGTACCTTTGTAGAACAAGACACACAAATAATAAATTGTTTTCCTGTTTAAAGTTCTTTATGGTTTCTTGTGTTTCTTCATAAACAGTGAAATTTGAAATTTAAGATCATAAAAGCTCATTAAAATATTAAAATCTTTCAATTTATTCAAAATTATTATTAATACAAAATAAATCAATGTTAAAAATGAAAGTTTAGCATTTCTTTATAGAATTATTCTTAACATCGGATGATAATTATCTGCATTTCAAATTTCAAGATATCCCAATTTTACATTCAGACAAGTAATAAATTAAAATCATATTCAACTTTCTATAATATTTGCAAATTCTTGCTCTAATGAAAATTTTAATGATGTAAATAAAAATGTTACCTTCACGAGAATATTTTCATTATTTTAATATCTTATTACTACTATAATTGAGTTGCTACATTCATATCTATAATCTAAGCCAAAATTAATTTTGTTTTGAATTAAAGTTGTATTTTGTATTTATTCTCATTCCAGTTGCTATTTTAGTTCAAAACTGATTTAAATTACATTTTTCCAACAAATTAGATAACTTGAAATAATTGAATTAATAGAAATAATTTATAATCTTAGCAATGATGAAAAACTTGCTTCTGTATCTAATTATGGAATTGACCATACAAAAAAAACAACTCTCTCATTATTAAGAACAATAATTTTGTTAATGCAGAATCTTAAACCATTGCCTGAAATTGCTTATCTTACAATGAAATTACTATATTATGATGAAGGTAAGTCTTAATTATTATTTTGTAAACCAGTTATTCAGTTTTATTTTGCTCAATATATATTAAACTAATAAATTGATAAAAATTATCAGCTGATGGAAAATTTTACTGTATATTTAATATATTCCTTTGTTCATTGGTGATGCACTTAATTCATCTGTTTCATATTAATCATGAAATAAAAACAAGAAAGTCATTAATTTTTAATTTTTTTCATTATTTTTAAGATATTCCTTTTAAGAAAAATCTCAATACTGAAAGAAAAAAATTAAGAAAAAAAAATATTAATTTGTTAATATTCTGATCTTTATTTAACAATTTCATCTACAGCTAGTTCTCGACTTACGACCACGATCGGTTCCGACAGACCGGTCGTAACACGAATTGGTCGTAAGTCGAGT
>WUQG02044867.1:0-10520 GCA_011317285.2 Androctonus mauritanicus
CAAGACTATAGCTTTGTGTAGTTGTGATGTATGTTGTTTTTTATGGAAGAACTCTCTCAAACCATAGATCTGTCTGTTGTGTAAATGTGGAATATCAATAAGGCCATGTCCTCCATCCTTGCATGGGAGAGTAGTTCTTTCTATAGCAGATTTTGGGTGATGGTACCGGTATTTTGTAAGTGTTGTTTGTGTTTTCCTTTGGAGTGATTCTAGTTTTGTCTGTATCTACTGTATCACTCCAAAAGAATAAGTCAGTACTGGTATGGCAAATGTGTTGATGGCTTTCACTGTGTTTTTTCCATTTAGATGTGTTTTGAGAATGTTATCTAATCTGTTGATGTACAGTTTTGACAGTGCTTGTTTAGTTTTCTTCTGTTCTGTGAGGCTGGCCTGCTGGAATCCCAAATACTTGTACACTTCATATTATTATTATTATTATTATTATTTCTTATTATTATTATTATTATTCTAAATGACCAATTATCATTAAATAATTTTGAAAATGAATTTGTTGTATAAGATATAATAAAATTAATAAAATTGCAATAGAACATTAAAGAAAACTTACATTTTTAAGATTTGGTATTAGGACAGTCTCCTTATAAGTAGAACTGTTGCTATCTAATAAAAAAGAAATATAAATCTCATAAAAATAGTTAAAAGTAGTCAGAAAATCAATGTAATGAAATGATTCAGCTTTTGAATATTTTATTTAAATTTATTAATTAATGTTAAAAAATAAAAATTAAAGCTTTTATAAAAATAAAAGTGATTGCGTATGCAACATAATTTTACTTTATTACTTGTCATAAATAATTTTCAGGTCATTTCATGAAATTACTTAAAAAATTGAAAAATATAATACAAACTGATACTTACTAGACTTTGAAATATTTGCATCACATATAACATCTTCATCATATATGAAGTCTTCATTATATACAAACTCGTCATCGTTTGCAAACTGTTCGTCATATTCAAACTCATCATCGTAAATGAATTCTTCATTATATACCAACTCTTCATTGTTTGCAAATTCTTCGTTGTAAATAAATTCTTCATCATTTGCAAACTCTTCATTATATACAAACTCTTCATTGCTTGCAAACTCCTCATCATAATCGAACTCTCTTTCGTAAACAAATTCTTCTTTGTAAGCAAACTCTTCGTCATATTCAAACTCTTCATCATATATAAATTTGTCATTATAAAAGGGATCTGCAAAAAATTTAAACCCAAAATTAAAAACAATATTATGGGGATATTAATAATGAATTGTCACACAACGATCAATTGCTAAGCCATCCTTGAAGGAAGGGAGTCAAGCTGGCTTTTCAGATTGGCATTTGTTTTTAAAATGTTTGGATATTGTAATATTTACATATTTTACATACTTTTAATTAACTATTAGAATACTTATTACCTATTTATTAAATATCACTAACTGATGGGTGATAGCAAGCTTTTAAACATGGAAACAGTCAAAGTTTATTCATATTTTGAAGTTAAGCTAACAGATTTGATTGGAGCTAAGCATGTGACACTTATTGTTTATAGTAAATTGTAACAATCTATTTAATAAACTGAAGAGTAGTAAATAAACCCAAAGAACAATATTTTTATTTTAGGTAAAAATAAAAATATTGAACTGTCCAATTTAGGTATGATTGAACTGTCATTTTAGGTAAAATAAAATAAAGAACTGTTCAGTTTCATAATAAAAATATTATAAAATTGGACAGTTCTTTTGCAGTTTCAATCATTTCAATCATAATCAGCTAAAAAGACTATTTAATTCTCATCTGTAAATATAGCTTGTCTACTTTCTGGTAAGTCAAATATTCTAAAAAAACAAAATTTCTTCTTTTTTAAGAATGATTTTCAAATAAATCTCAAAAGTTATTCAACAGGAATTGATATGGAGGAATATCACTCTATCCACAAAACCAACACACTTGAATCTCTATAAGCATGAGGATTCATTTATCAATCATTCATTTATTTATAATTTATTCATTTGAATACGTAAATTATCAATGTTTAAGAAACCATGAGAAAAAGTGGTTTAGATTCCAAATTAGATTAAAATATTATGTAATTATTTATGTAAGGTTATGCTAAAGAAATCTTTTTATATTTCCATTTGTTAACTTGCATATTATTATCCAATATATGTAAAATTTTATCTGAAGAAAAAATTAATTTTGTTTTTCATAAAATCAATGATAACAAAAATGTAATTATTCCTATTTCATTGTTAAAATATAAAATGAAACATTGCATTTTATATTACTTTTGCTTATTCCTATATAATCTCCATAAATCTTATTTAAAATAATACAATCCATTATAAAATTGTTTCTTATGTTTCAATTATCTATTGAATTTAAATTTTAATGGATTAATATATAAGCAAAGTGAGGACATATTATAATACAGAGATGTTAGCTTAAAATATTAGTAAATATATATTTTAGTATAATTTTTATCATATTTATTTTAGATACAGCATGAGACAGTATGAATATAAGTGGTAGTGATTTCCTTTCAGTAACGTAATAATAGCTAGTCATAATGTTAACAAAAGAATTAACAGTTAACAGCATATACAAATATACAATAGTAAAACATACAGAATGGTGGAAATGACACCTTGTATGATAGTTACATCATCAAAAAATTTTGAGTTAGATTGAAAAAAGAAATGCCTTCAATGGGAGCTAGATTACATCTCCTCAATTAATATACAGTACTGATCATTCTTGTACGATTCTATATGTGAATCAAATGCAAATATATAAGAGTCCCAATTCATTTATTCTAATTTTATTCATATACAAAAATAGAAATAACAAAAAGGTAATTTATATATTTGAATTTATGCAAGTGAATATTCTAAATTTCAGAAGATTGATTGTAAACAGAAGTAACAAAATCTAAAATTAAACCTATATCTCAGATAACTGATTTGTTTACTATATATAAATGCAAACTTTTTAATCCATTAATTTATCATCAAATTTTATTACCAATTGCAAAATATTATATTGCACACTGCCTTCAAAACGAGATTCACAGAATGGGCAGAATCCTTATTGGAAAAAATAAAGACTAAGATCTCTTAATTTGAAAATTTTAATGTTCTGGCCAAATGAATTGCAATTTTGCAATTCATTTGGCCAGAACATTAAAATTTTCAAATTAAGAGATCTTAGTTCTTTATCATAGATCTCTCTTAGATCTATGATAAAGAACTTTCTTAGATCTTAGACTTTTATCTTTACTAATAGACTGGAATGCTATACTACATTATTTCAGACAATTTTGTCTGAAATAATGTAGTATAGCATTCCAGTCTATTAGTAAAGATAAAAGTGGATTTTTTGTTTTCCAGGTTAAATTATTACTACTAAAATTAATTTATAATAATAACTAAAAAAACAGTAATTAACTAAAGTTTAATGAATACAATTAAATGATACAAAAAAATGCATAATTGAAATTAATTGATTATTCTACATACTTGGCCGTACAACCTCCTCGTTCGAAGTGGATGAAAGAACGTTATCGTATGAAGTCGATGGATAATCATCCTCAACTGAAAATAACAATTTTAATAAATAAGTCAATAGGTATAGATATTTGTATTCGTTAATAATTGTTTTCATTGAAACTGAAATTCTAAACTTTTTATTTCATAAGTTGAATAAAGTTTGTATTTGGTTAATTCATTACATTGAGTTTTGGCATATCATCAGTTACGGTACTTTAAAATGATTTCATGTCATGGTAGAATCAAAACATCTAATGATGACAATTTATGGAAAGCTTTTATAATGCTAAATAGTGATACAGCAATATTAAAAAAAAAAAAAAAATTCCAGCTTATCAAAATTTTCCGTGTAAAGTTTATTTTTTCCATATTATGTTTAGTTACAAAATATTTTGTTTTATTTTGGGAAAAGGGATCCATACTCTCATCACAAACTTTTTAAACATGGGGCTAAAAGATGACCTTCAATGCGTGTAATGACATCATGTAATCTACATAAAGACATTTCGATTTGATCTCTTTATTGACATGTTATTAACTGATTAAAAGATTAGTCTCGTTTTGATAGAATTATAAACGGAATAAATTAAATATTGAATTATTATTGTAAAAACGATGACGAATGTCAATGATTATTTATAAATCAAAAATAAGTGGATTTTCTGTGAGATGTGCAGTATATATTGTGTTGCACCCAAATACCGAAATCGCATAATGACCGAAAAAAAACAGCCACAGTTCATTGTGACCAGTTCCAAACAACCAGACACCGATACTTGACATTATTTCGTTTCGTGCCCATCGTGAGACAGCTACAACGCGTTGTGGGCAACTCCGCCAAAACCAATACACGTTCTGAACGTTTTGAAATGACCACAGACCGTTCTGAAATAAATCAGGGCATATGTTTCTAGTAGTACGCTATGGAAAGCATTACGACTCTCCTCTGGGTCCCAACAAAGTTTCATTATGTGCCACTGCATACGTTATTGTAACAATAATAAGTGTCGATGTCAAAAAGATCTGTGCAATTCAAAATGTCATAATAACAGTGCATATAAGAATAAATGAACAGTATCTATAGCACTAAAGAATAAATATGAATTTGCGTGCTCTATACTGTTTTATTTTCGAGATGATATTTTGTGGATGGGTTGTTCCCTGTATTCAGTAAAAGTGTGGTTGTTATATATGATAACTGTTGTAAAATTAATGTTTATTGAATTGAATACCATTTTCAACTAATAAATCATTTTTTAATTGCTGGCTTTTTCATGTTTTAAATGGCCATCAACTTTGCCACAAGATTTTATAGGCGATGCATAGGCCTACGCTTTCGCTATGCTGAATGATTCTGCCAGAGTATTCAAATTTTGAAAGCTTTTTTCAGATATTCTTCTTTGCAGTTGGGCAGACATTGAATATATAGCCAAAATTTTTCTTTTTTAAAAATATAATTTAAAAAATGGATTCTAGTATATATGATAAATGGATGGCATCAAGTATGGAATCTATTTTATGTACTGGATATTATCTATTTATCATATGTATAATTATATTATTTTGTACTTTTTAACGTTTTTAACTGTGATATTCAAAATTATGGATAATAATATAATTTTCAAAACTAAATGATCAGACACTTATATGCTACTAGTATCTGAAAAGCAAATTAGACAGATTGAAAAAAGAAATCTCTAATGGATGTTTATCCTGAATGGGAGTGATCATTCATGTAAAATCTTATTTCTGAATATGTATATATAAAAACATTAGTTTAATATTTGAATTTAACGTAATAATAGTAAGAGATAAGAAAACATGAAATCACGTGTTTGAATTTGTGAAAATCGACATGCCCATGACGGGCTGATGTGTAAATAAATATAAATATAACGAAAATTTATCTAAAGAATAATAAACTAATCTAAATGATGGAAGAAAGGAAAAATTTCAATCAAGTCATTATACAGTACTTACTGGAAACTGTTCCAAACACCTCGTATGAAGGGGTTGTACGAGCTACTTTGTCTGAAAACAAAGAATATTAAGAAACGAATTAACAGATTTAAATAAAAATAAAAATTATTTTGTCATCTTTTAAACTATTTCAAAGACGAAGATAATAAGATCAAGCTAACATAGTAATATATACATATTAACTAATCTTACATCAACTTTTTAGACCACTATCATCTATAGTTATTCCTCCTATAACGCGTTACTTTCGCTACTGTTAATGAAAATTTCATGATTTTCAATAATCGAGCACACTACTATTATTGAAAATCTGGTGTTCTACATGAAAGAAATGTAATCAAATATATCTGCTGATTGATCACAATCATCTGAGATTGCACAAATTGATCAGAAATATAGTATACTGCCGCGTCTGCAACAGATTACAATTTCGGATACATCAGTGTTTCTACACATTGGTTGCTGATAAATGGGCAGCTGTCTATACAAAATCATAAAAAATAACATTGCGAATTAACTATTTCATATTTATCTGTATCTGTGGATTATTTCAACATTTAACAAACAGTTAAAAAATTTCTTTACTATACATTATCAATAAAGTGAGAATTATGAACTAGGAAGATATATTATTCGCAGTAATTGTTTTAAATAGACCTAAAATCGTTTTATGAATGCCAATCGCAATTTAAAATTGTATATTATAATGTACGAAATCTCGAATAATAATGTAAAAAATTCTTTAAATCCTTGGGAAGATTAAACTTTTAGCTTTGGAACCTAAAGAAATATGACAAGCTTCTAAATGTTTCAATACAGAGCATCGTACAATTAATTTTTATTTCAAAAATTGGACTATTAAAATTTTCATACTTTTTGTACAGTTGATCTTTAAGATAAACTTTGCCTTAAAATAAATGATATTCATATGCGATATATCATTTCAAAATACCTATTTTTCTAACATTTTATTTGATGTATTGATAACCAGGACTGGCCGGAGAATGGTGCGAACTGTGCGATCGCACAAGGCCCCGCCATCCTGCATGATCCAATTCTTGTTCGAAACTGTTTTTTTTTTTTGTGATCTGGTAAGGACATGTAAACGTTACTTTCAAAGAAATCGTAAGCTACTGGAATTTTTTTTTCAACAGAAGGCACTCTGTCAACCATTCTGGCATTATTAAAAGGCCCCGCACGAAAACTTTGCAACTTGTCCCGCTTTTTCTGGGGCCGGCCCTGTTGATAGCACTGTCTTAAAATAGCATCACAGTGCTATCAATACACCGAGTATTCTGCTTACACAATTAATTTGTTTCGAAAAAATGAGATTTCTAATTTACGCGGTATAAATTCAGGAATGCTTAAATTCGTTACATACCAATACCTGCCTAGAAAAACTGAATGCCTTAATAAAATTAATGAATACAATACGAGCTCAAATGTGAAAATTTTGGCCATAAATGATATATATTTTTGCTAAAACATGTCAATGCAATGAATATTTTGTATCAAGTGAAGAAATATTATTGACATTCTTAACCATTTCCTCATAGCATATCTTAGACGTAAATTTATTAAAAAATATCTTTCAAAAAATGATATTTTAAGAGAGAAATAATAACAGAATATCAAAAAGATTGAATTATATTAATTCGATATTTAAAAATTATTTATTTTGAACGAATAATAATAAATTCTAGATTAATCTATAAGACGATGATAAAGTTGTCTTACCACTAATAGGGTTTCGTTCCCATCTTCTTCTCGATCGGAACTAGTCTTCTTCCATCTAAACACCTGAAATGATCATTTTTTAAAATGAATATAATTGAAATATTTATTGCATTAAATCGAGTAATTTGCATTCGTTACATTATATTGAAAAATATTAAACTGTAATATAAATCTTTCATTTGGACTAGAAAATTCCAGCATCAGATGAAACGAGTTATTTTGTATTGATAAAGAAATTATAAAAGAACATGCGAAGTTGTTTTTAAAACTTGCACTAATTACGATTTTTCTTTACTTAAATTAATCATTAAAAATTAAAATATTGTATGCACATTTCTGCGAGAAGGAGTTTGCGTTTTGTTATGTACGAATCTCAAGGATGATAATTAACGTTGCTTCACTTCTTTCTTCCTGAAGAATATTCTCGTTGGAACCTTTATCACAGACTCTAACGAGGATGAGAAATTCTTAGAGTTCGTCCTTTAATTCGTGTGGCCAGACACTATTAATTCAAATTAAAAAAAATCTTCAGAGGCTCAATCATAATCAGAAAGACAATCTCTTTGCTGAATCCCGAATTATTCTATGAATAAGATTCGTTTAAAGGAATCGGCCTTTATTAGGTTCTCGGTTGAAAGCAGAGCAGTAGTCTTCGTCATCCTTTCGATTCTGACGGATTTATAATCAAATGATACTGCAATAGTTTTTTCAAGATTCATTATCTCTAACCACTTCTGATAAGATAATGACGATTGCTAGCGTTTTGGCCATTAAATCTAGTAATTGTGTTGAAATAATTGCACGGAATATCTATCTCCCAGCACGGATACAATATTACTCTCCTTGAAGTTATAGATTAAAATTGCTGAAGCTCGTTTTTAAAATCTCGAGTTGCAATCAAAGAGCTCAATCTACTCAAGATATATTGATAAAAATTATTAGAACGTTATGCTTCAAACCCGACTAATCACTGCTAGTTGAACAACGGGATAACATAAATGAACGAGTTTATTTTGTTCTGTAGTACAAGATTGTATGGTACAAACTACATCATTCAGCAAGTTCAGAAAACAAATATTATATGTGAAAGGCATTTTTTGAAAAGCAAACTAGAATAAAACTAAGAGATTATATAATAGGAAGCTTGATAAGATCAAACAAAAGACAATTCTGTCAAAAGATATTTGTAAATATTAAATTCTGAAAAATGACGAAGGAAGCTATAATTGGTGTAAAAATAAGTAAAGATATTTTGAAGGGAAAACTGAATATTACGTAGAATATTAAGATCTGATAAAAAGACAAAATGGTCAAAACAAAATCATTCTACACGGGACTAATATTTAAAACAGAATGATGCCATAATCATAGTCAATAATAAAATAAGAACAGCCTTGTTCGGATAAGAGAAATTTTTTCTAGTAACCGCAGCACAGTGGTAAGGATTAAAAATAGATTAGTCTGGTTTTTATCCATCACGAAGTATCAATGAATGAGATAGCTCTACCCTAAGCACAGTCTTTCTAGGATGATTTTTTCTCTCCTGTTTATGTGGAAGAGAATAGCCATCTCTTTAATTCTAAAGTATCTATCACCAAGTCGAGATTTTTCTATTTGATTTGGACCAAATTCGAATATTATATGGAAATACGTATGGAAAATGAAATCGTATAAAATACTTAAAAACGTATGATCAAAATAGTGCAATAGTTTTCACTTTTAAATTGAAAAACTGCAAAAGTGCAGAAAAATCGCAAACAACAATAAGTTTTTAATAATATAAATGCATTACAATCTTTTTAATAATGATGAATGGTCTTTGCGGGGAAATATAATTCCATGAAAGACACAAATTGACAATATTTAAAACAACATAACGTACGTGAGTTCTCTAGAGAAATTTGTGTAGGGCTACTAATTCAGCCAGAAGTCGTTAGCTGCTGCAGTGGCCTTTTACTTGGTGCGACAAAAATTGACTTTTTAATTTCTATAGGTTACCATAACATATATTATCTCATAGAACACGATTTTAACTAATCTACGATTACAACAGCTTAATAAAAAGTTCAAATCAAAGCCACTGCTGGATCCGTTTTCTTACGATTAATTCATATTTTGGATCTGTGTAATAGATTTAAAGCAGAACAGAGTGGTGATCTTTAAACTGTATTACTAAAATCCAATATTAGGAATTCCCGCTCTCTTGGATAAAAGTTTAAATTCGTTCAATTATTTAAATGTGTTTTAATGATTGCGAAAAGTATTTTTTTCATTTAATTTGCATTCATTAAATTAAAATTATACTGATAGAAAAAATGAACTGAATGTTTCTTTAATTAAAAATAAATGCAACCATTTTCATCTGTTTTTTAAGAAAGTAATTTTAATTTTCTTCACAATTATGGGTGAGCTCAGAAAATGCTTGGAGAAGCTAAAGAATGACGTCACGACTTATGGAGTTCGCGAGACAACGCGATTTGTTGAATGGCGTTATGATGTCATTCTTTTGCTTCTCCAGCGGAGACTTCTCGGAGTATTTTCTGAAATCATCCTATGTTACAAAATCATCTCGGACAAACAAAGAAATAAGAAAATTTACTAGAATCTAATCAAATAAAGTCTTTTAGAAAATAAGATCACTAATATGACATTTTATTCGAAATAAGTATTATTGAATAGTCTTCGTAAAGTTAAATTATTATTATTATTATTTTATAAATGACTTTTTGCTACTCAAAATATCTACCAATCGAAGTCAAAAGTTTTATTCCATTTTTTTTTAATAAAAATTTCTAGCATTATACTTTAAATATATTTGTATATATTAATTTAAAGCAATTAAATCTTACTTTTGAAAAAAAAATTCAAAAGACCTCGCCAACAACTCATCGTAAATAAATCCAAAGCGCACAGAAAATAATCTGCAAATCCAAAGCAATAACAATAAAGTTATCAATAATGTTAAATGCATTGTCTCGTTTTTAATAATAATGTACCGTCTTGTAGGGAAAATTCCCTAAAAAATACAAAATTGCAATTTTGTAATATTTATATTCACATGGGCATACATTTGAAATGCTTAATATGATGTGACCGATATTAGAATTGTATATATATATATATATATATATATTATTTGGCATATATATATTTTAGAATTTATTATGGTTTGGACCATAGAGATATAATATATAACTAGAGTGCGCATCTCCCAGTCGCCTGAATGGAAGCAGTTGAGGAAACCGACCGC
>WUQG02044878.1:0-10520 GCA_011317285.2 Androctonus mauritanicus
TATTTTTTACACACACATATATGTTTACACACACACATTTATGTTTTATACATGTTTTTTATGTTTACATATACATATATATATATATATATATATGTGTGTGTGTGTAAACATAAAAAACACTTTTTATCTTTAAAATATCGAATTCTTTATTCGTTAAATGTTTAATTAATTTTTTTTATAAAATAATAATTATAAACGATTTTTTTATTTCCTCGATGATAATGTAAACATTCGTTTCGAAGAAGATAAAAAAAAAAGATAGAAAAAATAAATAAATCTGTTCATTAATATATATATATATATTATATATAATTTATTAAAGTAAATAAATAAATATAAGTTTCATTCATAATGTAAATAACGTTTTCTGATGCGTACGCGATAATAAACATAAAAATATTCATTCATAAATATATAATAATGAAGCCGATACTATTATTGAAAGGTGAATAAATAAAATCGAGTAAACCGAAATTTTTCATTCATAATTTTTATTGCTAATAGTAAAAATGAATGAAGGAAAATAATAAAATAAAATAAATCAAACCTGCAAAGTTTTAATGCATAAGCGAAAGAAAAAAAAAATTTTTTTTTATTTCTTTTTTTTCCACGAATGAAATGGATATTATTAAATATATTTCATTACCGTTGCATAGAAAGTTTGACGCAATAAAATATTTTCAGAAATTTTATTGTTGAAATAAATGTAAATTTCACTAACGGAAATATATAAGATATTTTTCGAATTTAAAATTTCATTCGTAATTTTTATCGCTGATAGTAGAAATTGAAAAGAAAAATAAAAAATTCTGTGAGTAAATTTTATTGTGATAAGCATAATTTTTTTTGCAATTTTTGCATTTTTTCTCATAAATGAAATGGATACTAGCTTGTATTTTAAATACGTTTCTTTATTGTTATATATTTTATATCGTCGAAAAGTGGTGCAAATAATATTTTCGGGAATTTTTATTATTGAAATAAATGCAAATTTCATCGACGAAAATATTTCGAATTCGTAATAAATAAGTAGAAATTTTATTCGTAATTTTTTACCGTTAACAGTAGTAAGAAATGGGAAAAAAATTATTTAAAATAATTTTTTTTTTTTCGTAAATGAAATGGATGATATTAAAAATACATTTCGTTGTTGTTGTTATATAGTTACGTAAAAAATTGACGCAATAATATTTTTAGAAATTTTATTATTGAAATAAATGTAAATTTCATTGACGAAAATACTTCTGAATTCAGGAAATAGACATAAAAATAAAAGAAATATAAGAAAATGGAAATTTCATTCATAATTTTCACCGTTAATAGTAGAAATGAGAAAAATTATTTAAGCAAATTTTTTCAATTGTTTTTTCATCAATGAAATGGATTCTATTAAATACATTTCATTATTTTTATACACTTATGTAAAAAATTGACGATTTTAAATAATATTTTTAGAAATTTTATTGTAGAAATAAATGTTGATTTCATTGACGAAAATATTCCTAGATTCATGAAATAGATATAAAAATAAATAAATGGAAATAAGCAGAAATTTCATTCATAATTTTCACTACTAATAGTAGAAATTGAAAAATTATTTAAAATAAATTTCTTTCATCGATGAAATGGATAACATTAGATACATTTCATTGTTGTTATACAGTTACGTAAAAAGTTGACGCAATAAATATTTTTAGAATTTTTATTATTGAAATAAATGCAAATTTCATTGATGAAAATATTTCAAATTTATAATAAGTAAGTTAGGAATTTCATTCATAATTTTTACCGCTAATAGTAGAAATGGAAAAATTATTTAAGTAAATTTTTTCAATCACTTTTTCATCAATGAAATGGATTCTATTAAATACATTTCATTATTTTTATACAGTTACGTAAAAAATTGATGTAATAATATTTTTAGAAATTTTATTGTAGAAATAAATGTAGATTTCACTGAGGAAAATATTCCTTAATTCAGGAAATAGACATAAAAATAAATAAATAGAAATAAGCAGAAATTTCATTCATAATTTTCACTACTGAGAGTAGAAATTGAAAAATTATTTAAAATAAATTTTTTTCATCAATGAAATGGATACCATTAAATACAATTTCATTGTTGTTGTGCATTTCATTTGTTATCAATTTCATTGTTGTTATACAGTTACGTAAACTGACGCAATAATACTTTTAGAAAATTTGTTGTTGAAATAAATGTAGATTTCATTGACGAAAATATTTTCAAATTTAGGAAATAGACATAAAAATAAAGAAATATAAGAAAATAAAAATTTCATTCATAATTTTCACCACTAACAGTAGAAAGGGGAAAAAAATTATTTAAATAAATTTTTTTCATAAATGAAATGGATGCCATTAAATACATTTCATTGTTGTCATACAGTTACGTAAAAAATTGACGCAATAATACTTTTAAAAATTTTATTATTGAAATAAATGTAAATTTCATTGACGAAAACACTTCTAAATTCAGGAAATAGACATAAAAAAAATAAAATAAAATAAACAGAAATTTCATTCATAATTTTTCATACGTGAAATTGATAAAAATACAACAAAATCGGATGTAAATTTTATCAATGAAAGAATGTTTATTTTTTCATAAATTAAAAAAAGAAAAAGGAAAACAAAAAAAAAAAAATAGAGACGACGAGACAAGGAAAACAAAACAAGAAAAAAAAAACGGAAAAACTTTTTTTTTTTTTTTATTTTTCCTTTTCGTTTGTAAACATTCTCACTGGGAAATAGAAGTTAATTAAACGGAAATAAATATAAATAAAAAATTTTTATTTCTCGTGAAATACGCTAAAATTTTAAGTGAAATTTTTTTCCTACATCGAAAAAAAAATAAAATCAACTTTTAAATTAAAATAAAATATATATACAGGCATAAATTCAACACAAAATTTAAACAAAAAAATTATTTTTTTTTCTGTTTTTTATAAAATGTATCACACATAAGTATGTGTATATATATATAGCTAGAAACAAGTTATACAGAGTAGATTTTTCTTTCTAATTTAGCAAAGTATTGTATTATAATGCTAAATGTTCTTAAATGTATCCGGATTTCTTGTAATGTGTACTTCTTTCATTGTTAACACAATTGAGGATAATAAAAGGGATTTAAAGATAACTTATGTCGTGTCCAAAATAATACTATTACTTAAGTCTCCCAATGCCATTTATGACGTAAGCAGCCCTTTTGTATCAGTAGTAAAATAATACCTTTCACATGTTTATTTATATAAATGCACATGATAATTTATTTTTTAAATATTTATTTAAGCGTAAAATTTATTCAATTTTTGCATCAATATAGAGGTTTTTAAGTATATTTAAAGGTATTTTTATTATATTTATACATGTATATATATATTTTTTCTTCCAGGGGATTCGGTTTTGTTACGTTTGCAGACCCTTCCAGTGTAGATAAAGTATTAGCCACTGGACCACATGAATTAGATGGAAAAAAGGTAGTTATATCTTTTATATATATATATATATATATGTGTATTTTCCTTCTTCTTCTTCTTCTTCTTAAATATATTATTAAATCTTATTATATATTCAAAATTAAAATCGGAAAATTTCCATTTAAGTTAGTGGAAAATCGACATTTTTAATCAGACTAAAAAAATTAAGTAAATAACCAAGTCGTTATAATTTTATTAAATCTAAAAAGTAAATGAGATAATTTCTAATAAAATTAAACAATTTATTTATTTTATATATAATAATTTTAAGAGAGAAAATTATTTTTACGAAGAAGAAGAAGAAGAGAAATTTTTTCGATTTTTTTTTTTTTTATTATTATTATATATATTTTTTTTTATATTAGGAAAATTAAAACATCTGCGATTCACACAATTACGACCGCATTAAAAAGCTTTAACTTTTAAAAGCACAGAGAAGTATATAGTAGAGACTCACTCGGAGCGGCGGGGGTAGTTGGCCTTATGCAGTAAATAGACCTATTTGTATAAAGTATTGGTATTCGCATTCTGCATACGTGCACGCTATACAATTCTTGGAAATCGCGCGCACACACACATACAGGCACACACAGACACAACACAACATGAGATCTACTTTACTTTTCCAGAGAGAGAGGGGGGAAAAAGAAGAAGAAAAAAAAAATGTTCGAAAGCTTTTTGCATGGAAAACAATTCGTATTTTTCCAAACTGATTTTTAAACGTATTTTTAAAACGATATAAAAATAAATAAATAAATTTTTATAGCGGTGAATTTCCATTTTTGACGCTTTTTTTCCTGATGATACAACAGATTTTTTCAGGAGGTATTCACAAAATGGATACCTCCTAAAGATCTCCTAAGGTTTTAGATCTACTGAGATTTCCTAAGATTTAGATCTCTAAAGATTTCCCAAGATCTCCTGAGATTTCCTAAGAGTTTAGATCGCCTAAAGATTTCCTAAGATTTTAGATCTCCTAAAGATTTCCTAAGATCTCCTAAGATTTTAGATCCCCTAAAGATTTTCTAAGATTTTAGATCTCCTAAAGATTTCCTAAGATTTTAGATCTCTTGAGATTTCCTAACATTTTAGATATCCTAAAGATCTCTTAATATTTTCCCTAAGATTTTAAATTTCCTAAAGATCTCCTAAGATTTATTAGGAGGTATCTATTAGTAAGAGACTTCATTTATTGCTTGCACGCGTAAAACTGTCGTCAAAAATTCGTTATTTATTGCATTCGTTAAGTTAAAAATTCGTAAATTCGTCATGGAAAAGTATTTTAATTATTGAATTTTTCTACGTGCGATACGTAAACAATTGTAAAAAATAAATAAGTAAATAAATAAATAAATAAATAAACTTCATACATTCACAATGAGAGGAAATTTTCTACAGTTACGCAATCTTACGTGAATGCGGATAGAAAGAAAGAAGAAGAAAAAAAATTTATATCATGCTTGAATTTAGATGACAGTTTTTAGATGAAAGAACATAAATTTCGACCAATTTCCCATTTCAATAGTCGCATTACCTGACATATTGCCAATTGATGAGCACAACATATCGCATGGACGAGTTTCGAATGGACATTTACTAGAATGTTTATTGAGTAAAATTGGGTTCCTTCTAGGAAAATATTTAGTCTTAAGATCGATTCTATGCTCTCTCTCTCTCTCCGAGAAGTTAACTGGAAACTATGAAGAGAAGAAGGAAAAAAAAAATAAAAAAATATATATATCTATGTAACTCGGTTTACAATCTGTGCTCTATAAACTGAATAATTTTTCCTGTTTTCACCAAATATAGTTTTCCATTAATAGAGTAGCCAGACTTGTTCCATATATATATCATCGTTCTTATTCCTTTCTGAAGAATTTCGAGATAGAAAATCTTGCAAAACTTTTACAATCTGCTTAGGGTTCTTAAATGTTTCATCATTAATGGAATCTAGCAGAACCACAGTGATGGCATATAAATAAAAACTATATTAGAAGTCTAAAGAACGTATTTAACTATTTCTCTCCATAGGGAAACCCTTTCATTAAACAGAAATTATTTATTACGTTATGGTTTCTTCTAGGAAAATATTTGGTCTCGGGATCGATCATATGCTGCTCTCTGCGAAGTTAACTGGAAACCATGAATAGAAGAAAATATATATATATATATCACACATTTTACAAGCTGTATTATATACACTGAACAATATTTTCATTGTTTTCACTACACGAACTCTTATATAGTTTCCATTAATAGAAAAGCGAGAGTCATTCTGCATATCATCTTCTTCTTGGAGAATTTTAGACTGGGACCAAGATTCTGCAAGAGATTCTTGCATGGACTCTCTCGTATATTAATAAACCAGATCTGAAAGATCAAAACAGCTTATTTATTATATTGGTACCCATAGGGCGCTTCTTGTTCCTTGGTGGTATCTCGCAGAAACATAAGACACATAAACAAAATTATTTTAGAGGTCCTAAAGGCCCATTAACAATTTGTTTCTCTCTGTGGATAGTCCCTTCCACCCCGACGATTATTTATTCCACATTACGAATTATCGAATCGATAAGAAAAGTCGAATGCCTTCCCAATCGTTCTCCTTCCATACTCGCATCAGTGCACAGTTTGAGCAAACATTCCGCATCCACGTCTACGCTCATATTTTCGAAAATATGTTAATCTTAAATGTAGAAATTGTTTTAAACAATCACGTTACGATAAAATATTTCATGATAATTCTTTACACACACACACGTATATACATTAAAACAGAACGAGTTTGTCCTCATCTCAAAAAAAAAAAAGAGGATTTAACTTTAACGTTATACGTACTTCTGCATACCAAACTCGAAATCCAAAAGTGGTGGTGGTGGTGGTGGCGGTGGCGGTGGTGGAGGAAGGTTTTTCGTCAAAGACAGACACTTCGACCCGCTGCGTTACCATAGTAACTAGACTCATCGGAAGGAAAAGAAGATTAAAATAAAAAAAAAAAGAAAAAGAAAAAAAAACAAGTTATTGGAAATGAATCAGTTAACTGCTCGAAGTAGATTGTGTAATTACTGACTAATTTATCTTAGCTCAGTAAACTATGTGTCACAAAAATGTGTGTTTACTTAATTGATTAACTCTCGCCATTTTTACGGTGTATTTTCTTGTTCGATACAATATCTGAATATTTAATACGGTTTTTTTTTTTTTTTAACGATTGGTTAAACACACAGTGATCTAGTTAAATATAACTATATGCTTGGATGTAGTCCACTACACGTCTGAGTGTATGTGTACCTGATTATATCTGGCTACGTGTTATAAATATTTTAGCTATTTATATGAAAATTTCTTCACTTTTACCTATTCTTATAAAGTTGTTAACTTTTTTTTCGGCAGTTTAATATACGCCTCATTCGAACTATACCAAAATTAAAAATCTCAATCTGATCTAAGTAATGTTAAAACGTATTCTTAGTAAGTTATTCTAGACTGTAAAGAAGAGCAATTTTTCTTTCCCAGAGTATGTTGAAGTGAATAAATCGAAGAAAATCCGTCTTTGGAAGGGAAATTGCGTCAAAAATTAAGGATTTTTTTTGTTTTTTCTGACGTTTTGTATACGCAAAAATCCGTATCCGAATATTAGACGAATAATTTAATAGAAAAGCGAGAATCATTCTGCATATCATCTTCTTCTTGAAGAATTTTAGAGATTCTCCAAGAAGAAGATCCAAGGAAAAAAATCTTCTTGGATCTTCTTCTTGAATTTCTTCTTGGAGAAAAATCTTATTGGATCTTCTTCTTGAATCTCTTCTTGGAGAAAAATCTTCTTGGATCTTCTTCTTGAATCTCTTCTTGGAGAAAATCTTCTTGGATCTTCTTCTTGAATCTCTTCTTGGAGAAAAATCTTCTTGGATCTTTTCTTAAATCTCTTCTTGGAGAAAATCTTCTTGGATCTTTCTTTTTGAATCTCTTCTTGGAGAAACCTTCTTGGATCTTTTTCTTGAATCTCTTCTTGGAGAAAATCTTCTTGGATCTTCTTCTTGAATCTCCTCTTGGAGAAAATCTTCTTGGATCTTCTTCTTAAATCTCTTCTTGGAGAAAATCTTCTTGGATCTCTTCTTGGAAAAATCTTGGATCTTGCAGAAGATCCAAGAAGAGCTTCTTGGATCTTCCAAGAAGAAAATCTTCTTGGATTTTTCTGCAAGAGATTCTTGCATGGACTCTTTCATATATTAATAAACCAGATCTAAAAGATCAAAAAAGCTATAATTTTTCCGTTTTATTAAATTAATCAGTTTATTATTATTATTTTTTTTATGCGGTGTCTATTTATCTGGTCCGTTTAAAACTGTTGCAGAATTATTTACGAGTTTGTTCAAACTTTCGAGACGCAGACAATAAAATAATTTATAAATCTTTTCGTGAGTTTCTCCTTTAGTTGTTTAGTGATCATAATTAGGTTTATGAAGTATAAACTTCATTTAGCATCTAATTTAGAACGAATTAGGTAAATTGGTTTTACGATAACTTTCGAATGCTGCTACTGAGAGTTAAAACTGCCATTCAGTCAGGTACTGCATACTACGCTCTCTTACTTAAAACAATATTACTGTATTAATTATAGATTTTCGGTAATTAAATAAATTAATACGAAAGTTTGCTTGTCCGCTACCTACTTTAGAAAGATTGCAAAGCTATTTTAAATTAAATTAAGAACTAAACTTTGAGAAGATCAAGTGGAGGAGATGGCTACAGTTTAGTATGAAAAGATTACTTTTTTTTTTTTTTTTTTGACGTGCAAGAAGGCAGAAGTTTCTTGTGTGTTGTAGAAAGAAGAGTTTGGTTGAAAAGAGAGAGAAGAGATGATAAAAAAAAAAGCGAAAGACTTGTTGAGATAACACTAAAAGCAAGACGATACAAAAAAAAAATTATAGAGTTATTAAAATCATTGCACGAAAATTTGCTTTCTCTTTTAATACGTGGACTCGTATATAAAGCGAATTTAGATATGTTTACATTAAGCATGAAGCATTCCGCTTCAATGTCTACAGGTAATTTCCTCAAAATGATAGCAGTTTTGAGTAAAAAAGGCTTGTAAATACAGTCACAATCCGAGTTACGGCTCCTCGACTTACGTACGCTTTGAATTTCTACCATTTCACAAAGTTACAGTGTTTATTTTGGAGTTATGGCTCTTCAGCAGCATAATTTTGAAAAAAACTTCATGTTTACTTTTTCAAAATAAGGCCTACAGTATTTTTACAGTTATAAATGCTTAATTTATGTTATTCATGCATATATGCACGCATTGATAAGGGAAGAAAGACACGTTCATCTTGAACGTTTTTGAATTATGGCATCAGTCTAAGGTGACATAACTCGAGGATATGCCTGTTTCGGTTATTATAAATGTAAGATGTGTTCTGTTTTAATGTATATCATAACTAAAATGCATGAACAACTCATACGTATGCATAATAAGATTGCAAAATAAATTTAGTGGCATATAATGTCCCACCTAGACACTACTGGTCATAATTAGGCTATAACGTTAAATGGTAAATATAGTTGATGTTTTCTTGGTATATTTAAGAGATTTCAGCCATTTTTAATTATATTACTCCTCAACAACGTTTCCTCACGTATAAACACGCATAAACCGATTTTTCCGAGAAAACAACTAGGACAAAATTCCAAATTTCGACTTGCAATTTATCTCCTCTTTTTTTTTTTTACGACTTAAAATTTTCCTTTCTACTGAAATATCTACTCTCCAAACTACTAAAATCAATATTTTGCAATTTATAGAATAAACACTGGTATGACTTTTATTAAAGAAGGTTTTAATTACATTTTTGTGCCTTCTATCCATCTTCGCGCTCATCAGATACCACAAGAAGTTCGGCCTTAATCTTAACTTTATGAAGTAAAAATTATCGATGGATGTAAAACCGTTAAAAACTACAATTTTCGACTCGGAATTAATGTTTTATTTTTTTAATAGTACGAGCCGAATTATGGATCAAACAGGAAATTGCGGCATAAAACGTAAGAACGAGTAATTTATGTCATTTCTTTGAACCAGAGTAATGGCAGTTAAACACCCTAACATCTTTCGCATTAAAAATGATTATTTCCATCTTGTGACTCATGTTGACATTAAATTAAATTTTGGAAAAACTGATTAACCAGTTTTAACTATCTTCAAAGTATGCGCGATAATTACATAAAAATCTAGGAATTGTTTCTGACCGACTCGAAAAATCACATGGTAAACTACCAGAAAAAATCGAATAAAATTATTACCGAGCGTTAAAATTATGCTAAGAACTCACTATTTTACAAATTTCCAGATTTAATTTAATTATTTAAAAATTTAATTGCGATAAATATAATTAAGTAAATTGAATCGTAAGAGAAAAATTGAAAAATGCCAGGCCTATGAATTGTTTTTTTTTCTTACGAATTTTCTTTTTTTTTTCTATCTCGTAGATCGACCCTAAAGTGGCCTTTCCAAAACGTGCCCACCCGAAGGTAAGTAAAAATTATTATTTTTTTTATTATTAATCTTTTTTGTTGTTGTTGTTCTCCTTTCATAATAAGTTCTCTTGAAGAAAACGATCTGCCGCTTTATATGTATGCATATATATATATATATACAGTAGAACCCCGTTTATACGTTTCTCACTTCTACGTTTTTCGCACTTGTACGTTGTGTTTTTTTTTAACACTCTTTCGATTTTGCATGTAAAATCACCCCACTTGCACTTTTTCGCATTTGTATGTTATTAATTTTTATTCCTCAGAGTGGTTTGGTCGCACTTAGGCTATACATAAAATCCAAGAAATCTTGACCAAACTTTTTCGACAAAGGAACAATTTGTTATACTGTACGCTACATTATCTTACGAAATATAAAGTAGAATGAATACAGAAATAAAACCGAAACCAAAACTTATCCCGCCAGTCTTTCTACCGACGTTATGTAACAACTGTGTTACACTGGAAATAACACCACGT
>WUQG02044889.1:0-10520 GCA_011317285.2 Androctonus mauritanicus
AATTTAAAAACTTACGTAAAAATTTACGTACATTGCGTAAAACAGTAGCCATTTACGCAGGCAGTTCTACGGTTAAGCAATTATTAATAAGATGTATAGCTGAAAATATTTTTAAATATAGAGCAATAATAATTTATGAAAAATATCATTTTTAATATACTGGTAATATAAATTATAAATTTTACAATTTATGAAATATTTTATTTATTCTTACCTAGAATAACTAATGAGAGTGTTCCACTATCTTCACCAGAACTATTTGTCAACTTCAAAGTATAAGAACCTGTATCTGATCTAACACTATTGACAATATTTACAATAGTGTATGATTCAAATGATGATATTGTACAACGATTATCTGACTTAAGTTTTTCACCCTTTTTGGTCCAACAGACTTCAGGTGCTGGTTCACCAATGAATTTTATTTCAATATTTGCAGTATTTCCACTTTTGACTAATACTTCTTTCATTGGAGTAATTATTTTTGGTGCCACTATAACAAAATAACAATACATATAGATTATAAAAATATGCAAATTTATTAATCTAATGATTAGCATAAATGAACAAAATTACAATTTCCTATCTAGATTATTACAAAATATGATATGATATATATTTTTCAAAAGATTATAAATAAATTTTAAATTGATAATATCTAAATTTTGCCAAATCAGTTTAAAACAATTTAGATTATAATTACTGGTAATTCTAAATAATAAATTGAAAAAGAAATAATTGCTTAAAATAAAAACTAAATATGAAGCTTTTATCAGGCCATTATATTTATTCAACTATAATGGGTTCAAAAATTTTAAATGCAACTAAAACCAAAAGAATTTTTTAATTAATGACAAATTATAAAAAAGCTATAAATGCAACATTTCTGTAATCATCTTTTAATTATTGAAATAAAAAATAATGTTTAAAGTAAATATAGAAAATTAATTAATTTTTTAACTTGAAACTTAAGTCATTAATATTTTAATATAACATCATATATAGTTGTGTATAAGCTGAGGAATTTTTTCAAAGAAAAAAAATATTTGAAGAAAGAGAGAAGGAAGAGGAGGATGAGTTGGCTTATATATGAGATAGTCAAAAATTGGAAAATTTTTTGCAAGATTTTAAGTTGCAACTCAGTCACATTGCTCCAGCATCCATGATCCATTATATTTATTTCTAACAATCATCATCTTACTGATTCTTTCAATTTTCTTTTTTTTTTCTAAAAATATGTGCATATGTATGACTGTGCATGAATTAATATTTTTTGTATAAAGTGATTGTATTAATTCTCCTTGCACTAATAGCACATCCTATGGTAACAGCTAGATACATCATATTTATTTTTCTAAAAATACCTATTTTTCTAAAAATACCTATTTTTCTTGATTATATTAATAAAATATGCAAATGTATGTGAATGTTTATATCTAAATAAATTCAAAAACATTAATTTACTGAGCACTTCACAAATAAGATTGGGAATATGTAGACTGATGTTTTTTAATGAGAAAAAATGAATGTTGTTAATGTCTGTATCATCAGTTGACATTAAACTGAAATATAATAATCTCTGATGTTTCTGATCCATAATTTGTATATATTCAGATATATATGAATAATTAAAAAATCCAGAATGATTATTTTTCAACTCATTCTGGACATCACATTTATATTTCCAACAATTACTTGTGTACTAGTCAGGTTTCCATTTCCATTAGTTGCAGCAAAATTTCTGTTGTATTTTTCATTCTGATTTTTTATCATTTAAAATTTATTAAATACTTTTGTTGAGATTTTGAAATAATTGAAACTTTTAATATTTCTTTGATATTTTCTGCCAAACAAACATTTTAATAAAATTGTTTTGTAGAAAAATGTGACTGGATGTGATGCAACTTGATGACCTCCTGCTCTCCATTCAGTAGTTTTTTACATTGCATCATGATTTTTTAATGCTATAAGTCTGGGTTTTGTAGTTTATTTCAATAGTGAATTAAATTTTGAAAATTTTTAAAATTATAAAAAATTATCTATTTATTTCAATGAATGACATATTGTTCTAACATGTGACAGTCAGTTTATACATGAATTTCAAATTTTTACTGATTTTCATACTCTGATGTAGGGAGATCTATTTATATACAAATATATACAGTATTCAAGTCCTTTAGGAGATAAATATTTTATTAACAGAAATGTTTTCAATGTATATGACACTTTCTTCAGTTAGAAAATGCTATTAAACTGCCTTGAAAATCTTTATGATTAATAAAGTGTTTGACTGCAAAAAGACTGGGTGATTACCATATATTGTCATGTATAACTTACTTCCTAATTCAGTGTTTAAAAATCATTAAAAATTTGAAATGTGTATTTAAGCTGATTTCCAGCTTTCAAGTATTAGAACAATATGATATATATTAAAATAAATTAATAACTTTTTTATAATTGTAAACGTTTTCCAAATCCATTTCACTATTTGAATAAATACAATCACTTAGATAAAAAGTCAAGACTTAAAACATTGAAATTTTGTGCAGCAATGCAAATGAAATGGATAGAGAGCTGAATGTGACTGTGTTGCATTATGTCCAGTGGATTTCTCTATAATACCATTTTATTGAAATTATTTATTTGGAGTAAAATATAAAATAAAATATTTAAAAGTTCAATAAACAAATAAATTAAATTAACAATAGGAAATCACAATGATTATTTATTGAAATATTAAAATATTTGATCGTCTTCAGCAGATATACATTTATTATACAGAATTGCATGCATTAGAAACAATTAAAAATATTTATTTTAAATTTACAAAAATTCAAACTTTACCAATGTTCTCTTTTCCAAACATCATGCCACACGGAAATTTCTTAAAATATTCTACTATTTTTTTAAATTTTTAAATACAAAAAAAAATATATTTTTTTATAAATCTTTCTGTAAACTATATAACCATGTTTTCTATTTGTTGCTTGTTTATCATATTTTTATATCAGTCACTCTATATATATTTCTATTGACTCCCTTAATAGACCTTTTTTAGAAATTTACAGCATGTTATTACTATAGCACTTTCCTATTTTATGTCTAAATCACAAGATTAAAAATATTTTTCTAGTGCATTTCCTATTTTCTCTATTCTTTAGGTCATTTCTATGCTCTGCTAGCTTGTCTCCCAGATTTATTTTTGTAATCCCTTACACACTCCTCATCTTCTTTTAAGTGCTTGTTGTGAAGAGATATTTTGTAGAATCATTTTTTCTCTTCTTTATATCAATCTTTTTTGTTTCTTAACTCTCTAAAATTATATGGTATCTCTGATATATTAACTTTAAGTGCATTCCTTTTGCTGCTTTTCTTGCTATTCTCATTTTGGTACAGAGTATGGCATCTTTATAAATTTTTTATTCTTTTTTACTTGAATCATCATATATTGAGTACATAAACCTACATGTATATATCTATGTGTTCTTATCATCCTGTTTAATCTTCCAATACTTTTCTGATCTTTCATTATCTCCCAAACAGTGAATAATAAATCTCTTAAAGTATGTAAAATGGATGACTGCTGTTTGTAACTATAAAGATCATTAGACCATCAATACTGGAGCATATATCGATTTCCTGTATACTTTAGCTACATATCATTATTGCATTATATTTCATGTCTACATTTAAGAAATGTGTAGATTTTCTGATCTTTTGTCTATTATAGAATTAGATTTGTATTTTTAACCATAAATGTTTCTTTTAATTATGGTGCTCTATCACCAGCTTTCAAAGCTATAAAAAACATTATCTAATATACTGTAAGTAACATTTGATAGATGCTTTAAAATGATTCAGGAGCTTATTTTCTATATACCTGAAAAATAGTTCTGCTAAGCCCTGCCATCAGCCCATCAGTTGGCACATTTTGTTTCTGTTTGTAGTACTTGTCCCTGAACATGAAATATGACTCATAACATATTATGATAGCAATTTATCTAATAGTGCTTGTTTTTTACTTGCTTTAGAATATTTTCCATTAAAAATCTATAAAATGTAAAACATGTTGGGAACAGGTAGAATTTGCTATAAATTTGTGTGCTTACACATATCTACCCCACAATCTACTCCAATTGGAGGGAATGCAGTTAAAATAAACAAATTCTGTTCCCTATCTATTTTTTTTTGTCTCCTGTCTCCATGTTAGTTAGTCTTTCGATAGCCATTGCTAGATGCAATTCTATATTGTTTTTAATCATGTATTAAAGTAATGTGTATTCAATGTACAAGTGTTTCCACTGTTTTCTTATCTAAATTTGTAACAGCATCAATTAACCAAAACATTCTTTAGTCCTATAAGGGGAGAACCATATTTTTCTATTAAAGGATGTACACTTACTGTATCTTTATGTAACCAAAATGCTTTAGGCAGATCAGATTCAAAACTTTTTTAAAATACAGAAAAAAGTGAAGTATTCTTTTTTAACTGTTCATTTAGTTTTGCTGCTAGATTTTTACTGAGAACATTTTTAGTTCAACCGAATCTGACTCATGAATATATGTTTCTAACATTGAAGTATAAGCATCTCTTTTTTGATTAATACTGTTATTTTTTGTCTTATTTTCCTAAGTGAACATAATATTTCATCCTTCTCAAACATGCTTTTTCAAAGCCGAACCGAAAACTTTTTATTTAAAGTACTTTTGAGTTAAAACCCATCATCAGTAAATACACATTTACTGATGATGGGTTTTAACCCAAAAGTACTATAAATAAAAAGTTTTGGTTCGGCTTTGAAGCTTGTTTTTTGTGTTTTTATTTTGTTTCCTGAACCAAGTCTCTGTTTACCATGCTTTTTCTTTTCTTCTTCCATTATGATTCACATTTCTTCTCTGACCAAATCTTTTTTCTACCATTTTCTATCTTATATGATCCCTCTCATTTTCTTCTAAAGATTCTAGCAGTTTTCTACAGAAGGCATTAAGTCTATAATTTTATTTTCGTTTATAGTCATATATGCTGGTCCTTTTTCAAAGAAATTTCTGAATTATGTTAGAGTAATAAAGCCTTGTAAAATTCTAAAAGAAGGTCTAGCAAAGGAGTTAATATAAATATTATTGAGAGCTCAATATAAGAATATGATAAATGAACAACAAGCAGATAAATGTATCAAAAACATAGTTATATAGTTTATAGAAAGGCTTAAAGAATAAAAGAGATATCTTTATTATATAAAAATTTAAAAAGTAATAGTATATTTTAAGAAATTTATAAGTGAAAAGATATTCAGAAAAGAAAATATTGATAAAGTTTGAATTTTTGTAAACTTAAAATGAACATTTTAAATTATTTCTAATGCCTATAATTCTGTGTATTAAATGTATATCTGCAGAGAGGTTATATATTTTAATCGACAACATTCCAATAAATAAATATTGTGATTTTTCTCTATTAATCTAATGCTAAATTTGTTTATTTAATTAAACTTTTGAACTGTAAGCAATTTTTAGAAAGTTATTAAATATTTAAAAGTTTCTGTCATTTCTGAATCTCAATAAAAATATTTAAGAAAGCTCAAATCAAAAAATCAAATAAAGAAATTTTGATGCAGCTGCTAGAAATGAAAAGGCAATCAGTGCACATTGTTGTCAGAAGTACAACTCTGATGTTTGAAATTGGCTATAAAATAATCATCTCATTTTTCTAAATGATCAAACTATCAGAAAATACACCAGCATAGATCAGAAATATTGATAAATAAATTGCTACATTTTTCATTTTAATATTAACTGATGATATATATAGTAGTGATCATCATATTTATTAAAAAAGATCAGTCTACATATTTTCAATCTTATATGTGAAATGTTCAATAAATTAATATTTTAGAATGTACTTAAAATACAAATCCACAACTTCATATTTTAAATAACAGAATTGAGAACAAAAAGATAATTTTTAGAAATAACTATGGTGGCTCCCACTGCTACCATAGGATGCAATACTCATGCAAATAGGATAAAATATGATTTCTTTATGTATTTTCAATCATATTTGTGCAGAATCTGATATTTAAATACCTATAAAAATATTAAATTATGTATAATCACAAATTTTAAACAAGAATCAAAAGAATATATACGATGATGATCATTGTTAGGAATAAATATGATAGATCTTGTGGCAGGAATGCAACATGACTAAGCAGGCAGATCTTATCATCTTTGAAAAATTTTTTCATTTTTAATTGCCCTATGTATAAACTAACTTACACTTCTTCAAAATTCTTTTTTTTTTTTTTGGAAAAGATTTCTTGGCTTATACACAAGTATACACAATATTAAATTAAATATTATATTAAACATGTTTGGAAGAACTAAAAAGCCTTATCTTTCTATAGATCACTGCTGCATTAATCAATTAATAATAAAAAAATTTACTTACAAAATCGTGGTTTAGCTGTGACAAAATCAGATGCTTCACTAGGATCACTTTGACCTCCTTTATTGACAGCAATTATTCTAAATTCATAATCTGTTCCTTCAACAAGATCTGGGACTGTTCCCTTAGTTTGTGTAGCTGACACTTCGGCACCTTTTGTCCAATTTGAAGAACCTCGTTCTCTTTTTTGTATAATATAACTTGTAACTGGAGAACCACCATCATCTTTTGGAGCAACCCATTCTAGATCGACATGATCTTTATCCCAATCTTTAATTTGTGGTTTTCCAGGTGAACTTGCTGGCTCTGAATATGATTATTATATTATGAATACTATTATTATTAGTAGTAATTTTTTATTTAATTCTATTAAAATATTAATTGGACAGTAAAATTAATTAATTTATATTTTTTATAAATTTTCTTTTTTATCAATTTTAAATATCATATTAAAAAGTTCAAAGAAATTATAATATTTTTATTGTTGAAATAAATATTTTAAATATAGGCAATCCCCAACTTATATAGATCCGACATACATAAATTCTTATTTATATAAGAATAATTTTATTCTTATATAAGTCCTGCTGAAAAAACTGCAGATGTGGTACTCAAAATTGAATCCAGATCCTCAAAGAGGATAGATGACTACTTTACCATGCGAATTATATGCTTATTTTTTAATATAACTATTTTTAATGTTAAATATTTGTGATCTACTAGTAATATATAATGTATATTCCAACATACATAAATATGATTTACATAGAGTTTTGTGAAACAATCCACTTACATAAATTGGGAACTGCCTGCATAATTTAAAAAGTAAATACAATTAAAATTAAATTTATTTATATTTTTATACTGTATTTTATAGTTTAAAGAAATAAAATATATTTGAAGTTTCTGTTTTATCGAATTACATGTTTTAAAATACTTACCAAATGGATTTTTAGCAATAACTGCTTCATGTTTCTCCAATGGATCAGAATCACCAACTTCATTCACGGCTATAACTCTAAATTGATAAGTTTTAAATGCTACTAATCTTGTTACTTTATAAGTTAAACTAACAGAGGTGCCAGCTTCAGTCCAAGTTCCTCTAGAAGTATCCATCTTTTCAATTACATAATGCCTAATTGCACATCCTCCATCATCCTTTGGTACCTTCCAGGTTAACTGAGCTGTTTCTCGAGTAACATCAGTTACTTCAAGTGGACCTTCTGGCGGTGATGGTCGATCTACAAAAATTTATTTTCATATATATATATATATATTTTAGATATTTATAATTCAAAAACATATGAATAAGATTGTACCTTGAACTGTGACTGTTGCTGTAGCAGAAATCTTTCCTGAAGAATTTTCTAATGATAAAGTATATTTTCCTGAATCAGATCTTATTGAAGATGAAATATTCAAAATTGTCTGAGTAGCTGTTGTTGTGACTTCAATTCGTGGCTCATTCAAAATAGTTTTATCATGAACTAACCATGTTACAGCTGGTGGTGGTTCTCCCTTAATAGGAATAGTATAGTTAATTGATCTTCCAACACGTACTTTTAAATCGTGTAATGCTGCTTTATCCAACGAAGGAGCCACTATAAATAAAAAATAAAATTAACTTATAAATTAGATATTTATAGAAAAAAGAAATTTCTAATAAATATCATCAAATTTCTGAAAATATTTATTTATTCATATTAAATATCTTCAGGAAATAGTTTAATATAAAATTAATCAGAATTAAACATTAACAAATACAGGCATATCTTATTAATACTATAGTCCATTGTTACAAAGTGAATCAGCTTTTTTTCATTTGCTAGTGCATATAAAACTTAAAAATATACACTATCATTCATTAATAATATAAATGTCAATAGTGCTAGGACCAGAAAAAAACTTTGCTGGATGCTAAGTGGTAAAATATTCATTTATCATCTTAGGGGGTCTGAATTCAACTCTGTGTCTCAGATTTCCAATTCTTCAAGAGAGCCATTTTTTTAGTGTCCTATTAATGAAATGCTTTAAAGCAAAGTGCTATAAAATGGGATATATCTGTATAATTAATTTAGTCTTCCATAATATTATTAATTATTTATAAATGCAATAGTATATTCAGTCAAAAGAATTTAACGGCATAAAAAAAAATAATAGCAAGTATAGTACTAAGAAATTAAGATATATCTTTGCTAATCTGGTGCAATTAATCTGGATGTTGAATAATCCAGATTGAAATATAAAAAATAAAACTTTCATCTCAGAAAAGATAATTTACAATTTCTGTTTTCTTTCAATGAATAAATTTATTATATTTTTATAATTTTTAAATAAAGGCTTTATAAGAATATTTATTTTTATTTTATTTATTTTCATCCATAGTATTTATATATTAAATTTTTCATTTATTTGTGTTTTAAGTTTTTGATGTGGTGATACTTATCATGATTGAATAAATACAAGAAAATACAATATACAGTGATATAAAATTTCTTTATCATCATACATTGCATTTTCTTGTATTTATTATAAGTTTTTTTTGTCTTTTGTGCTTATCTTTTGCTTCCCTAATCAGGTCATCACTTAACCTAGATGACTATAATCAAATCTTCAACTAATCCAAATTAATGAGGGTTTATTACATTTGTTACAGTTTAAATATAGCTATTTGATTGATGTTTTACATTATTTTTTAAAATCATCAATCAAATATTCACATCTAAATGGTAACAAATATCTTAATTCCTCAGTATTATATTTTGCTTATTTTTTTACATATTAGATGTGTGTAATTTGATACTGTGCTGACTTCTAATCTAAACTGTCATGTTACATGAAAGATGGAGTTGCAAGCTGGCAGGGTAAGTGTGCAAAATGTGGGTTATTTATCCTTTTGACCTAACTGAAGTACTGTCTGAAGAGTGATACTTGACCCATTTGTTTTTTTTTTTTTGGTCTTAATATTATTCCTGTATCATTATACAACTATGTCCTGTGTTCTCGATATAATTTAATAAAGTTATGCTTAACCCATTCACTGCAGTCAAATTTAGTATGTTTTGCCCTGAGTGTCAAGATTTTATTTTAAGGAAAACACACAGATTTTCACAAAATATAATAATATTTATTTTGCAGATATAATACTAAAATGGATTTACAATAATTAAAAAAAAAAAAAAAACTATGAGATGTCTCATAATTGGCATCCTGAATAAAATTTCTGTGATGATTATTTTTTTTTGGTGAAATTTTTCTTATACAAAAAAGTTTTCTTTTCATTTTATTTGATTTTACAATGATCATCTCCTAATTTCATTTGGCAATGATCAATAATACAGATGTGTAATGATCCTCATTGGGAAAAACCCATTGCTGGGGATATGATTGCAGGTAACAGATAATAAAGTGTTGTTGTGGAAAGTTTTAAAAAAAATATTATTATATAAAATTTTCATTTATTCTTTCTAATAATTCCTAATTCAAATGTCTTTATAAGTTTATATTTATTCCATGAATTGCAACCAATTTAAACTTGTAGAGCAAAGTACGAGATCTCTAATAGCTGGCAGTTTTGGTACAGACACTTACAATGAGATATCTCATAGTTGGCAGTAATTGGATTAAAATATAACAGTTGGTTTGTAACCAACTGTTATACTGTTAAGTGTTTCCAAGAATCCTTGTAGAATTCTTGGAAAAGAAAAAGGAAGAAAGGAAGAATCTCAGAACAAGGTATGAAAGACATAAAAATGATGGAAAATCAAGTGACGTACACAGTGATTAGTACAATTGATCATGTACAGTAAAACTTTGATCTAACGTTTTCGAAGGGGACGGCGAAACAAAATGTTAGATTGAGGAAAATGTTAGATCAGGAAACGGCAAAATAAAAAAGACGTACATATATAGGTAACACGGACATGCAAAATTTTGCAATATGAAGAAACTGCTAGTGAAATTTACAACCAAAAGAGTAGAAAATGTGCAGGTTATTAGCTGTAAGCCATATGCATTGCGACAATTGGCGCTAATGTCGTACCGATATGTATATTTCCCATGGGAAACTTATGAC
>WUQG02044900.1:0-10519 GCA_011317285.2 Androctonus mauritanicus
AACAAATTGTTCCTTTGTCGAAAAAGTTTGGCAAAGATTTCTTGGATTTTATGTATAAGTGTGACGAAACGACTCTGAGGAATACAAATAATAGCGTACAAATGCGAAATGTATAAATGGAAAACGTGTAAGTGGGATGATTTTATATGCAAAATCGAAAGAGTGTATAAAACACAACCTACAAGTGCGAAAAACGTAGAAGTGAGAAACGTATAAAAGGTGTTCTACTCTGTGTGTTTAAAACGAAATTAACTATATTTTTAAAACAAAAAAAGTATAGAAATCAGGACAAATATTAGTTTATCATGATTTCTCTATTATTAGGGAATTTATCTAAAAAACTTATCAGCTAATAACAGAACCAAGTAAAATTATTTAAGGAGTTCTTTTATATGTAAAATATTGACATTTCATTTATAATCATTATATACAAATATTTAATTCTAATCAGCAACCGTAGCGAATTCCAAAATTCTTTAAGTGGTTACAAAAAAGACAGCAAGAATGTATTGATTTGGATTTTTCTTTCAAATTTGATTGTACAGTATTATACTAACTTGTAAGATGAATCCATCGGAAATAGAGCTAAAAGTAAAAAATGCATTTTTAAATTATTAATTAATGATCTAAAATATTACTTAATTTTAAATTTTTATTCAAATAATATTTTTATATCGTTTTAATGTAATTCTTTTGATTATATAAATTACAATTAGATATCTGTGATCTGGAAAAAATTTTGTTGCCATAAAAGGATTTGATTTCAATTTTAGAATAAAGCGGTTTTAAAATCATTTTACTGCTGTACTAGTAAAATCGTAAAGTTTTAACTCCTCATCATTCAATATACTGTAGTAATAAGGTTCCGTACTGTAGTCAAGTTTAGAAAAAATGAATGACTTTACGAAACTACTGTTTTCTTTGTAGCTTCCTTATATTGTCATTACTGACGACAAATTTTTGGAAAATAGTGAATTAATCGTTCTAAAAAGTGTTTATTATTCAAGAATAATTATTTCGACAGTTATAAGAAGTAATACATTCCTAGGCAGCGGACTGAAAAATTTTCAAGATCCTTGTTTATTCGTGCTCCTACTTTAATTAACAATAATTAATTTATTATGTTACTAGTTCATTGTTCAATTGTATCTGTTGTGTTTTTTGTTTTTATTTCTTGGGGTTTCTGTGAAAGGGGGGTTACCTAATGTGTATTAAAACAATTGGTAATGTAAATTTATAAATAAATAAATAAATAAGATAAATAAATATCCTTATGATATACAGATAAAATAATTTTATTTAATTTTTTTTCCTTCAAAGTGCAAGACAAGACATTGACCGTATCATAATAATTATTTTATGAATATTATAACTTACTGAACAAATTCTAATGCAGTATTCAGCGTACGTGTACTAATATATTTGATTAATTTAATTTTTTTGATCAATTCTAAAAATTCAATTAATATATAAACCTATATAAAGTTTCCTCGATGTATTAAGTTTTAAATTCATAGCATTGTAGTTAAAACAATAAACTAGTTGCCCATCAATAATCTGTATTATGTGTTCGAATTCATAATAAGACTTAGCTCGTATTTTATACTTAACTGATATTCTACGCATTTAATTGTATATATTCTTTAATTTATTAATGTAAATTTATTTAATTATAGTTATAAAAATTAAATGTAGCATGTTAAATAACCCGAAATTTCCGAGATTAAACTAATTTTTCCAAAATTTCCCAAACCATACGAGATTTCCCAAAATTTCCGAGATTAACTCAAAATTCCCAATGAAATATTGCAAACGATGTTTGCAATATTTCATTGGGAATTTTGGGTTAATCTCGTGTGTAATTTAGACTAAAGAAATCAGAGAATATTTCGTTAAACTGAAAAAAAAAACAAGTTTCTTACACTCTTGTAAATTAAGTTCCTGTGCTTGACTAATTACGTCAAGGTAATGCTGATTCGATAGAGATCTCTAATTCTGTAAGTGAATTAGATTGTTCTTAATTTCATTAAAGAAAGTTATTTCGAAACAAAATTACTATGACGTAACTAGTCAAACAAAAACTTTGGTTGTGATATATTGTATATAAGATTAAATTAAATAAATGTATAGTGTACTTTTGCAGAATATATATATATATATTTAGTTTTGCACTTGGGAATATATAATTTATATCTAGTATGCTATGTATTATTTTTTATAAAACTCATAAAATTACAGTACCTATCTCACGAAGGTTATAGACATTCTGCCGCTTCGGGAAAACAATACAGCACTAGGCAATATTCTGCTTACTTGTTAGTACTGTACTACTTCAGTCTTAAATAGAATTCGTTTAATTCATTTCAGTTACTTTAAAACAGTGATTTTCAACCGGTGTGCCGCGAAAGAAGCTTAAATGTGCCAGAAAATTTTTAAATTAACTTATTTTGGAAAGAAGTCCAACGCACAATAAGTATACATATCAAGATTAAAATCTCTTTAAATTGCTTATACGAGTTATAATAAATTAATATATAATATAGTGAAAAATATATATGCATAAGCAAGCTTTTTTTTTTATCATCATAATTTAAGTGTGCCACAGACGTTTAACTATAGGTTCAAGTGTGCTATGAGATAAAAAACAAGGTTGGAAAACACTGCTTTAAAATATTGTGTATTAACTTATTATAAAAGAAAAATAAATTTTAATTCGCTCTAGGCCTATCAATTTTAATGATAATTTATTTTGATATTAAGGATAAAGTAAATTTTTTTTTTCAGATTCTTCAATTTATTTTAAATATAGTTGATTTTTTTAAAATCTATTTACTTTAATCTAGAACCTTCAAATCGATTCACATACCTATATTATAAATTTAATACGCTTATCAAGTCGTAATATTTATTTATACGTATGTAACCTTCACGTTCTTTTAATATCCTGCAGCAATCGTAACAATTATGATTGTTTATTAATTAAATGCATAGTAATATTAACAAAAGAATATTAATCGTAATTGCTTATCGTATAATCAATTTTACATTTTATTTTCGTTTCAGTTATTTCTATAAATATTAAAAATAATAAAAGAAATATCATAAAATGAGAATAAATGCTTAAACAGAACAGGCAGACACCATCAAGAAGCAAGACGATGATAAACGATAAAAGGTAACCATAAACAGTAATTTTTCTGTTTATCCAGCGTGAATCCAGTAGATTGAGTCATGAATCAAAAACTCGAAGATTCCTTTAGTTCAGGAAACTGGAAGAATTATGAATTATTAATAAAACATAACTTCGAAAGCATTAATTTTATTGAACGATTACTCTTTAAAATGAAAACTCTCCTTGAAGAATAATCAAAACTGTGCATAAATATTATTTTCGCAGAAATTTCTATTGCTTGAGTTTCAGATCTGGTTATCACGATATACACATAACGGTAATTCCATTGAAAATGCTAATAAACACGTCATAATAATATTAATATAAACACATGGAATGTGGAAGATATATCAAATATTATCGCTTATCTACTAAAAACTTGATGTTTGATATAATATGTAAATAAAATTTTGAAGGATGAAAAATATCATTCTTCATCAGCTCATCTGCCCATTCAATCAAACGTCGATTACATTTCAAAATTAAGTACAGTATAAAGAATTTAATTAACTTTAAGCATGCGTGATGATGTTAAAATTCAAGTCAGACTAAAAAGTAGTAAATCATTGTAAATTTAAAAAAAAAAAAAATAGTTCGCCTTGATGGATGAATTAATTTATGATAATAATAAACGTATATAATTATTTATAAAAAAAATCATCATTATAATTAAAAATATTTGTATGTTATGTATGAAAACAGTGAAGAGACTATCCTATTCTACTCGAACGTGCATTCCATCAAGGTCGCTATTGAATACTGCAGCTATCGATAAATCAGTCGTTAATATTGGTCAATAACACTGACCTAAATTTAGTTACGAAGTCGAGAAACTGAGGAAGAAAATTAACTTGCATGTGTTTACATTAAGAGATGATAAATGAATTATTAAAGTTGAAAAACTGTAAAATTCAAAATTTACAAAAATGCATGAACTTTTTCTTCGGTTTTTTTTTATTTACGAAAAAGGGGAGGGAAAAAAGCGAGTAATAATTTCTGGAAAAAAAAATCTCAGTTTTTATAACAACGAAAATTCTAAAACCAAGAAAACAGAAATTATACAGGTAAAAAAATATCGAAAATAACTAAAGCCCAGCTCTAATAACGTTTAATTACATTTAAAATACTGAAAAAAATATATAGAAAATAGGAATGTTTGCCAATTTAATTGATTAAAAATAATATAAATTACTTTTTAATTTGAATAGTAGACATTACTGTCAAGATTCTTTTATATATAGAATTTTTGGTCTATTTAACACACTGAGTATATAAAAAAGGTATTTCTTATGTGTCACTCTTGGTATATAATATGCTGATCATTCTAAAAGATAAAAGTTTAGAAAAGAAAATCGTCCTACTTAAAAAATAATTTAAATATTTGAAAAAGAAACAAACATATGTCTATAAATGATTTAGATTAATAAATAACTTCAGTCATTTTTATATAATATAGGACGAGATCAGATATGGGTTACGTTCCAAATTTATGATTAAAATAAGATATATCTTAACACTTATACTTTCTCATCTAATGATCATGAGTTTGATGAAAGTGAAAACAAGAGATCAGTCTGTTAAGTAAACTGATTCTTTTAAGAAACAGTTTGTGATATTTCCATGGATGAAAATATACTGTATACATACTGATGTTAACTTAATTCTGCTTTTTATAAATATGTAATAACATAATAAATTCTTTTTTTACGTTTAAAAAAGTTTTTAAATCAGGATTTTTTATACCTGATAAAAATGCCATAAAACAATTTTTCACGCATGTTTTCTGTACGTATTCCTGCGAAATTATCATCTGAAGTGAACTTTTAACGTATACTTAATTATAAATTTATATAATTAGGAAATTCACAAAAAGAGAATTTTTTATTTCCTTGCTCTACATTCTAAGGTAAACAAATACAATTTTAATATTTGTTAAAAAATTTAACTCACCTTGAACAGCTCCAAAAAACATAATAATGAAAACCAAACTGTGCCCAAAATAACATAGAATAACACCCAAAGCGGCAATTAGACATCCGGTGAAAACAATAGTTCTAATTATTAGAAACTGAGCCAAAAATCCTGCCAAAGGACCTAAACGGACGGTTTAAAAACAAGTAGTTTTAACTATAAAATACATTTAATTACATGCAATTTATCTCTAGACTCCATTCTACATGTAACATAAACAAATGGTCTTATCTACATAACGTCTTCCTAACCTAATTTTGACATTTAATATAATATTTGAAAATAGTTTCAAATCTAAAATTTAGAAATTACTTACCAACTAAAAACATTATAGAAGAACATAACGTAATAGGCCATGCCGCCTGTTCTCTAGTTATACCGAATTCTGCAAGTAGTGCTACGTAAACAATAGCAGCTGATCTCTGCAATCCTAAGATGATAAAATTGATACAAAAACACGCGGTGGCTACTACCCATCCCCATTTATCTTCATCGTTATTTATCATTCTGTTAGACATACCCGTGCTAAGAAACTGCACTCGATATCGCTGGATATTATTTGCTACTGACGTTCAGAGTCACGTGAACCAGACTGGATATCCGGCAATCTTTTCAAACAACTTTAATTAGTTTACTGTTTTAATATACATTAAAGGAAGTTATGTTTCTTACGAGAAACTTGCATATTATTGCTACATATGATTTTATTAATTAAAATTTTTTAACTAAATATTAATATTTAACCAACAAGACTATTTAATATTTATACGGTATTATATCTATGCAAATATAGGTATTATAATAAATGTTAATTAATACAATTATAATTTTAATATTTAATCAGAGTCAGTAGCAGCGCTAAGGGGAGATTTGAAGACTGAGCTTCCCAAAATCTCCATCATCCTTCCCAGATAAAAATAAAAATCTGAATAAAAATAGTGTGCTTACTATGCAAACGTATTGAAGACAAGTTTCTAAGCCCCTTTCGACCAAATTTTTATTTTTAAGCCCTCTTATAAAGAAATCCTGGAATAGCCACTGAATATAATTTAATATCGAATATTAAGGTTTTAATGATTAAATATTTTTATAAAATCAATTTTTTTTTCTAAATAATAAATGACATAGATAAGATTTTCATAACTGATACAGAGTTTTTTCTATTACCCGATATTGTTTATATGATAATAAATACTGCATTGTTATTTTTGAAAAAAATTCAAATAATATATTCAGAAAATTTATGACTTAATTTCGACATAAGCTACGTAAGAAGTTTAGTAGATAAGATCAAAATTTGATCTTTCGTAAAGAAATTTTTTCTTTTTGAAAACTATGTTTATCTAAAAATAGTGGACAGTAACATTCTTGAACATTTAATTTGTTGAAATGTATTTGATAATGTCATTGATAAAATATGATCAGTTGTAGCTACTTTATGTATTTGATGTTATAGTAATTTATTTTTATCATCTCTGAATAATATTTAATTAACATTAAAATATCACACCGAATTCTGCAAGTAGTGAGTACTAGATAAACAATATTTCCGTCCGTCGGGTTGTTTAATATTGTGTAATATATTTTTGTTTGATTTGAATAAATTTTAAATTCATAAGTGAAAAATCTATACATATTTTTTTTTAACACTCATTTTTTCATTTCGTAGCGGAAAATAATTTTAATGACAAAATAAAACATTAATCGTCATTATACAATTACATATACTGTACATCAGTTATGCAATTTTCCTCAAATGACAAAAAATATACAGTAATAATTTCTTAAAACACTTAATATTTAATTGCTGTAGTATTAATAAATGTTGTTATAATATCTAATCGCATTGACAGTGGTGTACCCAGAAGGGGGAGAGGGAAGCAGTCCGCCCCCGGCACCAAGCTGAATGGGGAGCCAATAGCATGAATATCATTACTATTCATCAGATATTTGTATGAAAATTTTTGTATAATTTTCAATTCTTAAAAATTATTTAAGAAAATGTGTGTTGAAAGTTAAAACAGGTGTGTTTTAGAGGGGGAGAGAGGGGCCAAAAAATAATACCGCGCCAGGGAGATGGGGCCAGAAAAAATGCCGCCCCGGATACCAAAGATTCTGGGTACGCCACTGCGCATTATCACATATTTTTGTATATGTGATGTTAGCATCAGCATTTTAGTTTGATTGCTTTATCATGTGATTATTCGTGCATTTCATCCAATACGTCAGTACTGTGTTTATTTATATTACTTCAAGGTAAGTTTCTTTGAATAACTCATAAACAGCACCGCATAGTCCGCAATTATTTTGCAAATTTTATTTGGTTTGAAGCGTTAAACAGCTTTCAATTTTTCTACCAATGGTAAAAATTTGTGATTTAGAATTACATCACCGTTAAATTATTCGAAACAAATACAGTTATTATTCAAGACTTTGTATATAGGTATTATATTATTAGAAATATAAGTTTTATCTGACAATATATACTGTAATTCGGAGAAAAAAGACAGTTTATGATCCTTGAAACACAAATAGACTACGAAAGAGAATAATCAAATTTTCGTACTTGCAAATTAACATCTTTTATAATAATAGTAATAATAATTTGATTTCCTTCTAATTAAATGTTTACTGATGACAGTTAAAACAAAACTGCCTTTGTTTAGTTCGAATGTAATACTGATAACTTCTTTATTAACATTTTGATTTCGTGCCAATATTGATAGAAAATTCAGCAAATAAATCTGTATTTTTATTTTCGATACATTAAAATCTACATACTAGCACCTTTTTAAAAGTCATGTTTCATCTTTAGTAAACAGAATAGAATTTTAAATAAAAATTTTGAGTAGTTTTTATTAAAATGAGAATTTCGGATAAATAATCTGATATAAAATTTATTTTCCTTAAAAATATATAGAACATTGAGAAAATAAATTCGTTGAGCAAAATAGGCTATGTCTTGAATTCAAATATTTCATTTATTTAAAATGGAATATACTGTATATATAGACTATATATAGAAAATATAGGCTGTATATATATATATACAGCCTATATTTTCATATATTACAGCCTATATATATAAATAATTTAAGTATAAGTATATATAAATTTAAATTTTAAGAAAATATACAGTCTATATTTTCTTAGAATTTTTAAATCTTTTAAAACACTGCTTAAAATTTACGATTTTAGAAATAAAATTTGATTTAAATTATAAATAACAGCAAGTTATATTGAATCCCTTTTCTGGAACATGAATCTGTTAGTCTATCAAAAATATTGGTGATGCTCGTTTTTGCTATATCTATGATTATTTCTATGAATCTTTCCAGAGTAGCATACTTTCACGCAGATACAAATATTGCACTAGATGCTGCTAATTATTAAGCAAGGATATTACAATTATTTTTTTTTTTCGAACTGGTTTATTCTATGTAAGTAGCGAATTTTCATTCAAAATAAGTTAATATGAAAATTATACAATTAAATAAATAGCAGAATTTCTTAATAGATAAATTATCTTCTTCCAACAAAGCTCAGTTAAATAATTTTCTATTGTCGACCGGATTGATCAAATGAAAATGCTTCTGCTTTTTATCTATAAGATCCAGGCTCGATTAGGGTCCCATCTCTTGGATAATTTATTCGGGAAATTTGGGCCAAATCCATTAATCTCTGACTTCTACAATCCGTATGATTCCAGCAGCAGTGTCTGTATGTAAACTTTAGTTGGCGTCCCTATACCCCTTCCTCAATAAAAAAATCACTTTATAAAAACCTATCAGTGAATAAAAGTGAAATAAGAAACGTATTAATTATATGTTTATTGAACAAAAAGCAGAAATTAGCAAAAAAAAAAAAAAAGTATAAAAAGCAGTAAACATATAGGAAAAGTACAAAAACAACAAAAATAATTTGGAAGAAAATCATTTGAGAATTGCACCTTATATAGCTTTACGTAAATTAACAAATAAACTTAGTTTTATAAAAAGAAAAATATCTTTTTGTTCAAAATTAAAATAACTGTATTTTATTTAACAAGAAAATCACTTTGTCATTTGTACTTTGTATAAATATAAATAAGAAACAGATAAACTTACAAGTATATAAAATAGGAATATATTAAATATTGTTGTCTAAAAAGAAATAAGTAAATAAATATATAAACAGAAAGTGAAGTGAACTTTTCTAGTTTTCATCAATAAAAATTCTCGAATAATATCACGTATATCAAGTTAATTCAAAATATCTGACTCTATTGATATAATGGCAAGATTTGAAAGTCTGTATTATACCATTGTGACGCGCAATAGTTTTTAATAATTTTAAGTTTAGAAAGGGACCGTTCTGCAGATGCTATAGATACCGATAATGACAAAAGAATCCAAAGAGCAAGTGTAAAGTTTAGATAGACTGTGATTAAGTCGTTTGAATAAATATATTGAATTATTTGATATTTATCGTTTTTAAAATTAGAAATAAATGGTTGACAATGTAAAATTTCTTTGCATAAATCATCTGCGTCAATGTCTGAATGATTCTCATGTGTTAATTTTTGTCGTAATTTTTTACAGCAAGATAATAAATATTCTTTATTTTGTGAAGTACTTAAATGCAAAAACTGAAACGAATTCATATGTTCTTTTAATAACGTAAATCTTTCCTGCAGAGATTCTAATGCTTGATTTATTATGCAGAGAAAGAAATTTACTTTAAATGAAATTTCAGGATCTACTATATTTTCATTTTCATGTTCGTAATCAAATTGTGTTGTCTTTCTATGTCGCCTTACTTGTTAGTGTTCTACTACTACAAAATACAGATTCTGCGTCAAATTTTGCTGCAATTAATTTTATGCTTTCTATAATTTCTTTGAAAGTTTCATTAGATCTATAATCATTTAAAAATTGATTTAGATCATTCAATGCATCTACAATAAATCAAGTTGAAGATTCAAAGATGGAAACTGCAGTATTTTTCTGATAAAATTCGCTTTATTTAAAATTAGAAATTACCCGTTCATATAAATGAACGGAAATATAATCTTGTGATTTAATCTTACAATATTGTATATAACAGTAAGATTCTATAGTCTGTTTCACCTTAATATCGGTCTGATGTAGCAACCGAAGATCTTATAAACGTCCGCAGGGTGCAATAGTTACCTTTTAAATAGAATATTTGCCAATACACAACCCTCGCCAACGTTGTTAATCCCTTCATAGACCATTAATAATAAAAAAATGGAATTTTAAAGTTAAAGAGGAAAAAAAATTAGAATTAATGATGGTAAACGAGATTACAGTATAGTTCAACATGGCGTTTTGCTACGTGAATTGAAACTTCAGAGGAAAAGTGTTCCATAGTGAA